>JACXGK010005799.1:0-31365 GCA_016801125.1 Novumbra hubbsi
ATTTTTTATAGACTTCACAACAATTTTGAGTAAAATTTTGTTTTTTGAAAATTAAAATGAATGAATAAAAACATTCACATCAAGTCTACATAGATCTTCCACCTTGCCTGCTCAGCGGTTCTCTCTAGCCACCTTTTTCTCCTGTATAAAGGAATGTGGCAGTACTGTAAAACACTATTAATCAGACATACTATAGAACTGTTCTGCATTGAAAAAAATATCCCATGGGTAGCACCAAAACTCTTTATTATTTAACTTTCTTAATAGAGACTAATCATTGCTTACCAAATATTTTCCATCTGGTGAAACTCTGCATAGTTGATTTGACTGTTTGAAGACTTCAGAGAAGTTCATCTTTGCATTGAAAAGGACCGGTCACTGTGAAAGAAGGGCCGGTCACTGTGAAAAAAGAGCATGAGAATGTAATGGTCAATAGTAACCACACGGTGGCGTCTTGAGACCATTAATGCCATTTCCAGACGAATCCAAAACCATGCCAGGTTTCGGCCGGGGTACCTAATGTGAAACAGTTCATTCAAAATCAAGTAACTCATCTAGCAAGATAGTAGCGTACGCATTATTGTAGCAAATGGACAAACGCCGTGAAGACGGCTTTTGACAATGGTTACCATGCAGTATGCTAAAGGATTTGACTATTTATTGTACACAAACTAGGCTCTCTGGGTTTAACGGATTAGGTAGTTAGTCGTACAGTAACACCTGTTTGTTCAAACTGTTAACATTAGCATTAGCGTTGTTATTCATAATAGTCAAGTATAGTATATTGGCACGCAATTTTAAGGAATGGCGATGTAAGGTAAAGAGTCTTTTTTTAATTGGATTCATTCTGATTATTCAAAACAAGCAAGCAGGCTATGTATAAACCAAGAACAGCAGCAAGCTAACGTAAATTAGCAAATATACATACTATGAGCTAAGTAAAGTTAGTTTCGCTAGCTTGCTACATCCAATACAGTTACACCGTAGGTCGGTATGTGTTTAGCGGGATATTTTACCGACCAAAGTTTATCAACTCACCAGTATTCCGAAAAAGTCAGACTTTACATGCAATCATCACAACAATAACTGCGTCGTTACCACGCCTCCAGTAACCGACTTTTTGGCGGAGTTTGCGCATGATCGTGTCAGAGATCCTTTGAAAAAGAAGAGAACGGAAACAAATCATCCCATACAAACGTTCCACCTAACTTACTGTTGATCAATCATTCACCTTGTCACGCGGTTGCTAAGCATGTATCCCTTGTAAATGGTCAGATAAAAAATGTGCGTATTTTCTTCGAATGTACATTTTGCGAAAACAATATACTCATTACATTATATGCCCATTTTTTATCATCCTTCTAAAAAAAAAGAAATTTCACTTAATTGTTATTTGATTTAGCGTTGCAATCCACTCAGTTAAAATATATTCATTGATAACATTTTGGTTCGATTACTTCCATATGAAATCGTTCCTTTATCATGATTGTCATTTTCGTCAGTTTACAAACCACTCGCTGTATTCCATGTCAGCCAAATCTGGCCTTACAACCAGGACATTCTATCATTATTAACCACTTTACCGGATAGCGTTGCCCTCAGGCAACCTAATACCTTTGTGGCTTTTACAACGACCTATAAAGATTTTTGTTTATTTATTTAAATATTTAACACTGATCGTGACATGTGAGGCAGCTATCCAATGAAATAGACAAATTGATATAATGCAATATTTGGGGGAGGAGCGTTCTTACAGGAAGACCATAGACAACAGCATGTGGGTGAGTGTAGGGTAAGCAAAATTTCCTTACTTTGGATGTTTAGACACTAATAACTTAAGAATAAAAAATATGTGCTTATGTAGCAACATCTAAGTAAACATATTAAATGTTTTTAACATATTTATTGGTTAAATATATGTTTAGAAAGTAGTGACTTTCTTCAAGGCCAAAATCTTTGATTTTGTTTTGTGCACTGATGTTTACAGGTTAATGGATGTAGGGACATTTTATGGTAGAAAGGAGAGAAAGGAGCGATTTGTCAGGATCACACCCACCAATGGATTTTGTAGGGAGGACAGTGAGCTTGAGGGAAGTAACAGTGCTGAGGAACAGAGCCCAGAAAGAGGTTTGAGAGGCACTAAACCAATCAGATTGAGGTCTACCTGGCCAAAATCGGATCGAAAAAGTGGTATCACCGTCTGGTTTTCCACTTTCTAGACATGATTGTGGTGACCTGTCGGTTGATGTACAAACAGCATTGTAAACACAGCAGCATTGTAAACATGTGGCTGTATGCATTCAAATCTGACATTGCACAGGGACACAAATCTGGAAAAAGTTGGGAGAAGAAAAAAGGCTGGCCCAGTGGTGGGATTTCAAATGAGTATAAGGCATTGAGGCAGTGGATGTTACAGCCCACTGGATCACCATGAGGGAGAAGAAGGGCGGGGGGGGGGTGGTCCCAGGCTGCTAAGGCCCTCCGAAAGGAAGTGTAATGCCCACCTCTGATTCACCAGCATCAACTGCTTTTTTAAGAGTGAGTAAGTGAACACTGTAATAATGGTCTACAGTGTTATTAAAAAGAAATCTACCACTGTATGATTTGTATATGGACTGACGAAAGAGTTTTAGTGTCAAATTAAATATTTGTTACTTGTTAAGATATTGGCAAAAAAATAACATCTTCTAAGGGGGGGGGGGTTGATTTTTCTTTCTTTCTTTTTATTTTGTTCATCTGTTATCTCAAATGTTCCAGAAAAGCATAATTCATGCATTAAAGGGTTAATGAGTTCAAGGGCAACAGTGGATTTGAACCTGACTTAATAACCCTGAAAGCAAACGGTAGACCATCATTCAGATTTTAGCCAATTACAACAATGTAAATGTTGTGTGGGGCAGTTAGGTTCCACTATTTAGTTACCAATATACAGTTATTTGACATGTTACGCTCGTGATAGCCACCCTCCGACCTCAGTCCACAGCATTTGTACAAGACAACGAGTTACATCCCAAACACAATTACATTACAATCCACTCTATGGACATACCCATATTGTGTGTTTTGCTTCTCCGCTTCAGGTGATATTATCTAATGAATACCATAATATTATATTTTGCTCTCTGGCAATATTTTCTGAAGGGAGTAATATGCTTTTTGGTTTAGGATGCAGTTTTAAATATACAAAAAAACATCTATGGAGTATAAGGCGATATGTGTGTGATGAGAGTATTGTGTGTACATATAGTGATTCTAAAGAGATTGACGAATCACCATAGAGGTGAGTTGTACAGCTAATGTTGCCATTCAGGCAGAACACCATCTAAATGTTCTCGTCAGAAACACAGATGGACAATGTAAAACCGGCAAGACCAGTACATTCAAAATAAAAAAGGGTTATAGGGTTTTTCCCAGTGTCACACAACCCACTAAGAGTATGGCACATACAGGGTAGGAACCACTGACATTTAGGACCCTAATCTGAATCTGGGACACAGCTTCTGTTCCCATGCTCTTGATTCGTAGGTCATGCATATTAAGGGTGCAAGACACAAACAATGAATGAATTATTAAAAGTGTCTTGCTTGTTTTTTCTTTGGAACCTGGATGCAATTTCTCAAAGATTCTCTCCCACTGGGCCAGAGGCATCTCAAGCCTTGACAAAATACATTGTGGTAAGTCTCTTGCAAGTACTTCATTCTCACTTTAAGCGGTTGATTACTGAGCTTTTACTTGCTGATTGCATCAGAAGAATTGTAGGAGAGGAGCATGTCTATCATGAGGTTGATTCAGGTGTGACATCCATAGGCTTGTATTTGGGAGCAGGGGGTTTGTACTTTGCACCGTTCATTCTGTTTTGCAACCTCTTCCTCTTGTTGTACTTGACCTTACTTTAACCACCTTTTACAACTGATAAAATGACGTTAAAATGTACAGTGCTGATTAAAAGTATGGGAACATCATGTGCAATTATAAAAAAAAATATATCAAACTTGTTATTTAAGCAGAACTATTCTTGTATATCTGACATCAAGTTTATAGATAGCAAGTCCAAATGTTGAATAGGAGATCATGCGTGTGGAGGAAAACCAAAGTGCCATTTCAAAACTAAGTGAACTCAAGTTGTATTGGTTAAATTAGGTATGTGAATAGAATCAGGTAGGGTAAAAATTGGGTACCCAATTAACCAATCAAAGGAGGGATCTTAAATAAAGATGTTGGGCCACATCTGATTAATATAATAATTACATTTTAGGGAATATCAGGAAGAGGGTAAGGAGAGCATATTTGTCTGGGGAAGGCTATTACAACCATCTCCAAAAAGATTTAAACTCCATCAGATTGAAGCAAATTTAGGGCATTTAACATGACAGCAACTCAGCCTGGAAGTGGATGCCCTTCCAAAATATCCCCAAGAAGTACAAGAGCTGGACAGGGCTGTTGAATGGCATCAATCCAGCAGCAGAACTGTTTTCTGCTTCTTTGTGTGAGGAGGAACAGGAGGAGCACTGCCAGAGCCCTACAAAATGACCTCCAGCGGGTTACTGGTATGCATGTTTCTGACCAACCTGTCAGAAACAGACTCCATGAGGGTGGCATGAGGGCCTGAAGTCCTCTAGTGGGACCTGAGCTTACAGCCCGGCAATGGCCGCTTGATTGGCATTCGCCAGAACACCAGATTTGGGAGTTCTGCCATTGGCACCCAGTTCTCTTCACAGATGAGAGCAGATTCACACTGAACACGTGACATTTGTGAAATTGGTGATACCATAGTTCACGTTATGCTTCCTGCAACATCATCCAGCATTACCAGTGTGTTGGTGGGTAAGTGATGGTCTGGGTCAGTATATCCTTTGAGGGTCGCACAAATCTCCATGTGCTAGCCAAATTAATGCTGTTAGGTGCCGGCATGAAATCATCAGATCCAGCCTCAGACCGTAAGCTGGTGCAGTGGGCTCTGGGTTCCACCTGGTGCAAGACAATGCCTGGCCTCATGTGGCCAGAGTGTGTAGGCAGGTCCTGCATGACAAAAGCATTCGTGCTATTGACTAGCCCTCACATTCCCCAGACCAGAATCTGGACTAATTACACAATGTGCAGTAAGGATTTTGATCTATCTTTAATATATTTTGTTCATCGAGGTTTGGTTTAAGTGTTCCACTACTTTTTTTTTTTTCGCAGTTTACATCTTTTTAGCTTGTGTTGTTTTCTATAACATTCGGATGAACGTCAGCATTTCGTGACCACATGCAATAAACATCAGACTACAGTTTGCATTGAACTTTACCACATCCACTCTTCAAGTGCAAGTTAATTTGTCCCCTCAAGCTAAATCAAGGGCTAGGGGGCAACTTGTGTGAATTAGACTACCACTTAGGATGTTTGCTTTCAATGACAGGGCTCGGTTGAAAGAAATCTCGACGTGACCTTTTAAGTTAAATAAAGTCGGGTTGGTGGGCGCGTACAATCAAACGCACCTTATCACAGTCTGAACAAAAACAAGCCATCCAAACGGCAAAAAAAAATCCTGTTATCAGGTGAAATATATCGGAGTATATCTTTTTAATTTTACGTGTAACATGTAATAGTGATCTCCTGCAATAATATCTGGGCTATTTTAGGATAGCCTTCCTAGTATCATCTATACGATCGAATTTGGTAGCTTTTAAACTATATACTCGGCAAAAAATTAAACAAGGTGTGCTATTTTTGCTGAAAATCTTAAAATTTTTAAAACAATTTTCCCAATGCCTACTCTTCCAGTTGCCTCCATGTGCCCCCTAGTGAGTTAGAAAAATGTTTCCCGCTTGTATGCTCCCAAACCGCGGCTAACGCCTCCTCCTGTCACCCGAATCCCACCCAACTCTAAATCTCAACACAATCTGCCGAAAGAAGTGTATGACACTGCCTTAGAATAGCTGGGAATTCGAAAAGTCTTCTTGCTTTATCATCTAATGATTTTATTTCAAGGAGAAAAGACTCGATGATGTAAGGGTTTGGATCGGTGCCTTGAAAGTAAAAGAAATGAAACATGTTATAAAAAGGATAATAAGCAGTGTAACACCATATCATTTTTGGGACGTAGTCGAACGGGACCAAGCAATTTTGGTTTGGTAAGTGTTTTTGCTTTTGTTCGTTATAAGCCTTAAAGTAGTCACTTCTGTTAAAAACGTATAGAACGTAGTTGCAAAAACACTAGAACTAGATAATAATACCTTTCAATAAACATAATCAGAAGAAATTTGATTGGTGTTTGTGAAGTATTATATTTTATCTTGAAAGTCACAGAAATTCTGGCGTTAGCGGGCAATTATTGTAATTAAGAGTTGTTAACTCTAACTTAATGGACTCTGTAGAACAAGTCCTTTTTAGAAACATTTACAACAACGACTTGTTGACAGACAGAAAAACAAAAACATAACCTATTTTTCAGTGAACCCTTTTTGTCAATAAAATAATCTATAATGCACTCAAAATATTGTACGGTGGTCAGAGTGCACAATACAAAATATGATAACAAAATATTACATTTAAAAATAGAAATGTTTCCATTTGAGTGTGATGTTGCTTACGAATACTCTTGGAAATAACAGGCCTACGTTAGGTATGTTTTTTTATCCTGATTATGATTTCTTCAATACGTTTATAATAATAATAAACTACTAATACCAATTGAAGACGAATAATCATAATCAATATAGCCTAATCATAATAATAACGTATAATTTATTTTTCCGAAATTATTTGTAAATGTGGTCTTCATGCCCTGAATTAAAACACACATGTATGTATATATATATATATATATATATATATTTCACAGATATAAAAAGCATGTCAGATTATCGGATTTAAGTTTAAAATATACCGTTGAGACGATGGGAATTTTTCTAAATTAATTTCCATTTCTCCCAAAACTCGGATGTTAGCATAGATTACAATAAGTGAATGAACAAGGTGGAATGGTATTGTGTGCTGGTTGTCATGGGTGCTGCCTGGTGTTTCTAATTTGGTCGTGGAACAGGTGAATTTAAATCTGTATGGGTCAATGCACGGTTCGATAGACTTCATTTAAAGGCGTGTTGAACATACATGAATGGGTATTTATTAATTCGGATTTAACACTTTTGATTCAATGTGATATACAATTTTTATTGTATCATTTTATTTCTATTGACCAAATATCTATTCATCATATGTTATTATCTTGACATATTCAACTATACAAACATTATAGATCTAATCTGATATAATGTACAACTTTCAATTGTATTATCGAATTATTAGGCACAGTGGCTGAATGCGTGGAACCTTATGTGTGCTGTAAGTGAAATATCAGTTACCTGCACCATGTCCAGGTGGAAATCTAATTCTTTACGTTAAATCCCCTGCCATTGCTCAATTACACCAAGTGCAATTCGGCACAGTTCTCGGGGCGGCAGCTACCACGGGAATAGCGGGAACCTAATTTAAGCAAGCAGCTGCTTCAAAATAAGTTTCAAGCTTCAACATCGAAATGAATCGCTATGTCTACCTGCTTTTTGTGCGTGCGAATACCAGAATGTCTGTTAGCGCGTGCGTGTGTGTATTTTGTGACTACGCTGTGCAGACTATCGATATTGGCCTAAAGCAGATCATTTTTACTTTTTAATGTTTGTGTAATAAGGCAAGCCTTACGTTCCCATTTGTATCATGCCCAAACGTGCTTGTTTCGCGTGGTTATTAATTGCTGTAGGCTTCATTGATATCAGTATGCAATATTATCATCAATGAACTTGATTCCTAGAGGGGTTCATTTTATATTTTAAGCGGAATGCTTTTATGCCCTGAACCAGTTGAGCACCACTGCCTTAAACCCACGAACCATTGCCACAGTTTTCTTAATAGTGGTGTTGCTAAGGAGATATGACGCTTTACGCTGCGGACTAGAATGGGCTTAGGTATAGTAAGATATGGCGGCGGAAGAATGAGTTGTGTTGGAAACAATATCAAACATTTTGCGGTAATATTTTTAGCCACGCTATCGCATGAATTAAATAACAGTGCAATTTCACCGTGCGGTGTGGTCTAGTTTTTTTTGTATGATAACTTTACCAATGGTCATTTTTTTTCCAGTTTTCGAATAAGAAGTTCTAAACTGATTAATCAATAATAATTTCAAGTCTCTTATTTGGACTATAGTTATCGACTCCTAGGGAAAACAACGTTTCAATGTTTATCTTGCTTTCCATTTAGGAAGGGTCCATTTGAGTTTACCTAATTTGGTTTCTACCCGGAAACACAGGTAAATGTTACTGGGGATTCAGAAACAAGATAAAAAGGACATGGCACTGCTTGTACACCATCTAACATTATGCTTTTGTCAATATGTTGATTTGATCAGTGTTTATCTTAAGGGAATCATGTTATTGTTTTTTGTTAAATCTGGGTTTCAGCTAGATTACTTTACCATTAGCATACTAACCTGTTTGAGTATGGTCCTTTAAATTGTGTTCATAGGTCCATTGTGGTCTTTGTTGACTTGGTTTGTGGCTACTAAATTGCCACAAGAGGGAGATGTCACTCAAACAACCAAGGCCCAAAATATTGCCATCTTGACAGTTAAGCGCAGAACAAAAAACACACATAGTTGTTGTTATCTAGGCGACCAATCATACATGTATCAGTTATGCATGTATTGGTCATACATGTGCCAGTATTTGCTCCTTAGGCTTATATAGGTTCCAAATCACAGCTCAGAAGGTTTGCTCACAGAGCTCCGATGGCCTTGATTGGTACCAGTTCATCTTGTGGGGAGGGGGTTGGGGAGGGGGTTGGGGAGGGGCGGGGCCTTTGGGAGGGGGAAGGAGGATGCCACCAATGATGCCACGTGGCGTACGCCTCCCTCTGGGCTGAGGTGAGGAGCAGCAGGCAGGCCCGGGCATGTCAAGTCCCGACACCCCTGTGCCAGTCTACTGGGCTCATACCCGCTGTGATCACACCTGGAAACCACAGCACCATGTGATGTGTGTGTGTGTGTGCTTAAGCCATCACTAAAATAACCCTTATCTTCTCTCGTCTCATTTCAAGTATGTATGTAGTTGTAATGTTTGTTTGATTTGTAGACCGCTAACATTTAGCATATTTGGCCAACATGTTATTAATTTCAGCTGGTTTTGTGGGAGTTCTCTATATGTTAATGTATGTGAACATGAACATGTTTGCTAGCCCAGGGGTTCCAACCTTGGTTCTGCTAGCCTACCTTTCACAGTATATATGGGAATATTTAAAATAATTACTAGTCTAAAGAGCCTTTCATTTTGTCCTTGTGTAAATTGTTACATTTCATGTTAGACAGTTATTGTCTCCCCATACTGATACTCCATGAGTAACTCTATTTGACCTTTGCCCCCTACAGAGCGTTCTACCCTTTGGTGGATTACCCTACTACCAAAATGTCCCAGCCTACTGCTGCTGATGAGGGGAGCAGCTTTGAGCATCTGTGGAACACCTTGTAAGTGTACACACATACCAGACAGAGGGATTTATCAATTCTCACTAGATTCTTTCAAATGCTGTGTATTATAAAATACAGGCATTTTCAGACAGTCAGCGGAGATTTGCAGAGTTGCCTGCTGGGTCACTTTTGAGCCCAAAATCAAGTTGAAACCAATTGAGTAAAAGTTTAGTAATGGTTCGGACCACGTCAACTCAATCAAATGCTTTGCTTAGACAGAGTTTTAATGGGGGATCACTAAAAATGATCATCTCTCTAAGAGATAAAGCACATGCTGTTGTGTCTTGAAGACGTATTGAAGTTGAGTTGCTTGACTTTCGGAAATTCAAAGACTTTTGCAGGGATGTCACCAGTGGTAGCTAACGTCACTCATGCCTACTAAAGAACCACTGTTCCTCAATGATTAATCGACTGCCAACCCAGGAGAAGCTTGCTTGCACAACCTAGCAGGGCAGTTGGAGCAACTGTCAGCAACAAAAGATGTTAGTTACGAAAAAACGAATTTACCCTTCAGCAATTGTTTCGTCTTCCATTATTTATACTCGCATGTGCAATAGAGCGTTTTTAGAGTTAGCAACACGAAAATGATCCTCGAAAGAATTAATTGATTTCTTCGTGTTCAATTTTAACACATCACAGACTGGGACACGCTTGGTAAATTATAATCTTTTACCATTGTGTAGCTGGGCAATGGTAAGTTTCTTCGTTGGAACCCTGGTTCGCTGGACAGTGGAGTATGCTAAAATCAATGTCAATACGATTTTCAATAGTATGCAGATATGCCAGAACATCTCTTTTATTCAG
The DNA here is from genome assembly GCA_016801125.1 of Novumbra hubbsi. Lineage (NCBI taxonomy): Eukaryota > Metazoa > Chordata > Actinopteri > Esociformes > Umbridae > Novumbra > Novumbra hubbsi. The sequence continues at coordinate 10,301 of JACXGK010005799.1, forward strand.
TGCAGTGTTTATGCTGAATAGTTACAATGGCTTCATTGACAGAATTTTGTTAATACAGCACAAATCTCCCAAAATTAAATTTATTACCATCTATATTTTTTTTCATTAAAAGCAATGTTGCAAACAACCATATGGAACTAACAACCCTCTGGGTTGTATTTCGTTTTGGAAACGTAAACAGTATCAACCACATTAGCCACACCCAGGGCTGTTATCTGGAATCCTGGGCCCCCTGAAAAGAGATTTGCCTGGGCACTCCCACTTACGGACGACCTTTAAATCATGAAGATCCACCTCCCTGCGTCAGCTATGGCCCTGACCACACCTACAAGTGGGATGTATTTTTACAAGTAAATCCAAATAAAGATTATAGCACTTATAGGAGCATGTACATTGTTTGAGTAGTCCACAACAGATACCAGACCTTTATGGGGGCATGAGGAGATTTGGCAGTATGGGCTTGTAAGACTACCTGCTGAATAGAAGTATTTTCCTTCTATTTAAGCGGAGTGCTTTCACACACCGGGTGACAGCTGCTGGTGACTATAGCAACAAAATAAACAAACATTATTCAAAGTGATTTCTTATATATATATATATAGGAGATATAATATATATCTGATAACAGAAATTATTAATATAGAACTAGATTAGAAAATAAAAACGTGTATATTATTATTAAATGTGGCTTTCCATAGAGTAGCAAGGTGTCCTACTTGCTTGCTAGAGTGGGCATTTTAGCTAGTTGGACTTTTACACTGACATTTCTCTTAATATTGGAAACAGGTAGCAGATGGCACCGCTTCAGAAATATAACAGATTTCTATTTTCTCTGCCTGGCTTGTGTAATCATCTCAGTGCCACAGAATTTCACCACCCGTTTATGATTTATTGAAAATGAACGGGCCATCCTGCCTGTCGAGGCATTTCTGTGAGCGTCTAAAGTAGACAAACATACTGTTAATACGTTTAATACATGCTGTTATGATGTTAACATGCTTCAGCCATATCAGTATTTCATTAAATGACGGCCATTCTCTTTATTTCATTTTGGTCCCGGCGATGTTTGTCTTGATAGTATGAGGTTATTGGATCTTGAGAAGTGCTTGTTCAGAATGTGTCTCTGTTGACCCCCACCAGAGAACCGGACACCACCTACTTTGAGCTCCCCCAGGGGGATCACTCTGGGGAGCGCACCGACCCCTCCACCAGCGCACCGGGGAACCATGCGTCTGAGGTCTGCATGGACGTGTACCACATGAGGGACCTGAACGACAATGTCATGGTAGGAGGAGAGAGTCTGGTTCCCCTGAACTTTATTCCAACCGATTCAAATTCAATACTCTTGATGGGGGCTTAGTACTGATTACAGATTGGGTTGGAAATCATGAAATTCAAATGTTGTCTACACATTCACTTGCAGAAATTCTTTCAAAAATAGTGTCATGAAGGTGTTTATAAAGTATTCTGGTCTAAATGTGCTCACTTTGGTGTGGTAAAGTCAAATGAGGATTTTAAGGTTTTACATTCTTTTACATGACCAATTTATTAGGTACACCATCCGGTTCAAGAGTGGTCCTACAGACAATAAGTCACATGGCTTAACGTAATAAGGATGCCGACTGGCCTTATATAGCAAGACAGGTTGCCCCTTCTTACATTCAATTAAACATTTACATATTTTTTGACACAAATATAACGTCCAGCCAGAAGCACTACCGTGGGTTAAAACAGGTAGTTGATGAGAAATCCTAATGAAGGGCAAGAATTGTGCAAGTGAATCAAATAACAGACAAATAACGGTGCAGTTCAACAATGTTTGCAGAATAGTGTTTGTCATGGATGAGCATAACCAAATTAATAATTTTACGATGGGAACTTCAAAGTAATGTCATTAACGCATTAAGGTATTAACCAAAAATATTGCTTACATTTTGTCAAAAGAAAAGGATATATTGTACTAAAATCACTGCCAAATATTATTGTTTTTCAGATTGGTTTGACCACAAGTCCTCCAGTAATTAGTGGAATTGGCGTTAACCAAAAAGGATTCAACTGTAGCAATGATGACACAACCAATCTTGCCATATTTCTAAAAGGATTCAACTGTAGCTATAATGATACAACCAATCTTGCCATATTTCTAAAATGTTTTAACTATACCTATGATGACACAACCAATCTTGCAATATTTAAAAAATGGATTCAACTGTAGCTATGATGACACAACCAATCTTGCCATATTTATAAAAGGATTTGAACTGTTTTCGGTCAGTGACACTGGGAAGTATTTGCCCCCCTAGGACTTTCCATTGATCAACACAAACAAAGCGTACATCAAAGTCCAACATAAACTCTGCAAACTGTTCTATGAAATTACTTACAAGTATTAAAAGGAGAATCATTTACTGCAAAATAATTTACACCCATTGCTATATAGCACACCTGAATGACCTGAGAAGCAACCAGATGTCTTTAGAAGTCCCATATTTGTTGACTTGTGATATAGTGTTTTACATGGTTACAAACATCTGTCTTTGAAAGGTCCCACAGTTTTTTGCACAATTCAATAAAGTTTAGTAAACTGAAATGAAAAAGAAATTTTCTGCAAAGCACCAATCAGGGGTAAGACATAAGTACATTTCCAACCCATGGAAGATCCTCTAAGGCACAGTGAAGTCCATTATTTAGAAATTGAGATTATATGGCACCAGTGTGAATCTGAAAGGCATTAGTCAGGGAGGCCCTTAAGAGACCTGAGGAAAATGTAAATGAGTTCCTGTCTTCCGCACCTGAGCCAATATATTGTTTGGAATGTGCCCTTAGAATAGATGTATGCTTTTTTATCATCTTAACTTTGGGTCGTTGTGAACAAATAGACACTATACAATACATCTTAGTTCCAGGTTGGAGAGGAGTGGTTTCCCCTCCAGTTTAGTGGAGATTCCCTCCTTGTTTCCCTCAAGACTCAGTGGTTATTGGTTTAGGATTAGGGGGGTGTTAACAACTTAATTACAGAGGAGCAAGAAACCCCCGCCCCCCATACACACATATAACCTGCTGTTTTGCCATCTGTAGTGTGTCTGTTTGATTGTGTCTGTGTGTTTCTGTGTGTGTGTAAACTAGTACACACTGGAGCTGCCATAATTGCATTTGGAAACTGTTTTGACTTTGTTTGTAAATCATTTTTCCATGTGTTTTGTACACTTTTTTCTGGGTTTGTTGTTTTTGAAGGAGTACTACAGAGTTTTCTAACTCAACACTAGTAAAACAAACAATGCTCATATAGTAGAAAATTCATTCAGAATTTCAATCTAGTGTCAATTAAAAGAAGATGAGTCATCTAATAGCAAACGTGACTTCTGATGTACAATATTGGTACAATCCGAAATATCACTAGGCAAGCCTGGACCTGCCCTGCAAGATAATGAATAGTCATGAGAGGAAAAAATGGGAGGTCTTCCATTTGTTGTTAGATGCAGGAGTAGTGGAGTGGGCCGAGACAAGACTGACAGTGGAAGCAGGTTGAAAGATGCGAATTAACCTTCATCTATCTGTCCACCATCACGACCCAACCTGACCTTGGCTTAATTAACTGCTTCCCACCAAGTTCTGTGACGTTGAGTCAGGAAAGCGCCTTCCTCCTGATGATCACACCAAACTCTCTACAGGATGTCTAAAATGTTGTACTTTAGTGACCCCGGTTACACCACGGTAGGTTGCGAGAACTTTAAAAGCAATATATTTATATATTATGTGGCATATAGCTCTTTTAGTCCTCAAATATATTTAGTTTGCATGTGTGTCTGTGAAAAGTTGATATAAATCTATGTCAGGATACATGGCTTTTCGTTGGATGGTAATCATTGGCGGTCTTACTTCAACCATCCTGGATGTATACTAGTTATTCAAGTAGGTTGGTTGTTGAGAGTTGGAGGAAGATGTCTGGGGTCAATGTCAGGTCATCTGCCTCCTCTTCCTAATCTGTTTTCAAGTAGTATTGAGCGAACTTAAGCGATCATCTGTCTTTATAAAGTGTATATTAAAAAAACATAATAGATATTATGGATTGAACTACAGTTCCAGTCAGGTGTCCATCCATGTTGTTACATTGGTATGTTTCTGGACTTAATAGACATGCAGTAGGTACACACCTTTTCCTTTAGTAGGTGGGGGAGGTTGAGGTCCGCTGTGATCAACAATGTTTTGCCAGGCTTATAATTATATTATTGTAAAACTTTACTGTTTACCACTTTTTCAGTGGAAATATTTCAGTGCACAAATTATTTGTGTGCGTACCGGATTTTACAGACAGAGAATAATCAATTAATGACATCCTTACCATGACCATAACTGGTGCTTTGTGGTTAAAGATCCAGTTTGAGATATTTGTGATTAACAAAATATTGTTTTAAACGTTCTATTACAGGTTGGATATGTAATATGCTGTTACTATGTGCGTAATCTGTAACTGAAACATTATCATACTATCTAAGTTTAGACTTTCTAAATTTGAAACCTGGATGATTTTAATGATATGGTGCAAAAAAAAGGACTATTTTCAGGACCCTTTTTGAAAAAAGTTGGCAATAATCTAAAACAGCTTCTTAAATTTGACCACAGGTACAGAAGTTAGAGCAGCTTCCCAAAATCAGAACCTATACTCTTTTGTGTCACTTCCCATTTCCACCCACAGAGGGCAGACCTCCAACACATGACATATGATGAGTTTCAAGCTCACTTATCTCCTCCCCCAAAAAATTCTTAGACAACAGAAATTATAATGCCTTGCATTCTCATAAAATGTTTTAGTGTTTTATTTGACACAAAGATTGATGGAATCTCATTAAATGCTATGGTTAGTGCAGAACTCAAACAATAGGATACTAGGAGCACGCTTTTTTTAACACACAAATCTGCCTCCACCCAAAGATTTCACACATTTCAGCCTGTGTGTACAGTTAAAGTGAGATTTCCTGTGCATCTAGTTGTGGTTGACAGCTTGGCTTGTTGCACCTTAGTGGAAACCCCCTTTAGTTATTCTGGATTCTGAAATGAATACCTGTCTTCAAAGTTTATTCAAAATTGTAGAAACCATCATTGTCTACTACTACTACTATATAATGCCATGCATATAGGGTTTCTATATTTGAATCCTTTGTAGACTTATACATCTAAGGAGACACATGATCTGAATTGACTGTATTCTGCCCCACAGTCCGAACTCTCTGTATAGAACTTCTCTAGCACGTGTGTAGACAAGGCTCAAACAAACTGATTGCCATTAGGGAACGCACAATCTCCATTTTGAAGTAGTTTATCTACTACAGGTATCATAACTGTCTGATACCTGCTGATGACCAAGCTGGTCGTCTAAATTAAGTTGGAAGTCGAACTCCGCTGACTGCATTCAAACTGTGGAAGCCCTACGTGTGTTTATGTGAAACTTTGCTTGTTTAACATAGTTATTTTGACTTTCCTGACACACCACATGTCCCACAGCTTGACAACAACGGACCTCACAACGATTTGTGAATTCAACTCAGTATTGATACCACTACACCCCCACCGTGACCTTTAAACCAGACTCTTACTTTCTTAAACGTTTTTTTTTTTTCCCCCTCAGGGACATGTCAGCCTGACAGCCAGTATTAGTAACCGTGCGGGTTTTCATAGGCGTTCTCCGACATGTGTGTACTTGTGCCCATGTTGTCGTCTGAGTCCAGGCATGCTGTAATTACCACACCGGCGGGGTTTTCTGGGTCTCTTTCTAGATCCCTCAGTCCTATCACTCTCTCCAGCGGTGGGGTTTTAAAGCGTGGCTGTTAAAGACTCTTTCAGGGTCTGAGGTCTTTGACTAGAGGGTGTTTGGGAGTTGTGCCAGTCAATGCACACACCTCCACATATCCCTAAGGCTAAGTTCCCTCTTCCTACTGGGTTGATTTTGTTGAATGTTTTTGACCTAGGAGTCTGACCTGTGTGTCAGCACAGCCAGCGGGGAGGATGTACTACGTGAAGAAGAAGGTAACTCTTGGTCTTTGGATTCTTTTGTCTTTGTACTCGGTACATGTGTGCTAGCATGTCTTCTACCTCTGTGTTGCCCTGCCTGTTGCAACATTTGTGGGTTGATTGTCCAGAGTTTGAGGTCAGATCAGTTAAGGAATTGTATTTATTTGTTTAAGTGTATGTCTCCAGTGTATTCCACACTGTATTGCACAATTATATTGTTGAATATTGATGCCTTGTTCTGTCGTGTTTTTGCACAATCGTGCTTCTGATTTAGAGTACACTTGGTCGCGATCGAAGCCTTTTGCTTTCTGATTATCATTAAATGAGTCTGTACACTGGCTATTAGAAGATTGCCTTCGTTTTGATTTTCCACTCATGTGAGCTGGTTGCCTGGCTGTCCAAGCAGTGAGTTACGTTGCCTGGCCGAAGAACTCCACATCTTCTGAGAAGAGCTGGTAGCCTGGCTGTCCAAGCAGTGAGTTGCGTTGCCTGGCCGAAGAACTCCACATCTTCTGAGATGAGCTGGTAGCCTGGCTGTCCAAGCAGTGAGTTGCGTTGTCTGGCCGAAGAACTCCACATCTTCCGCTCCACGTGGATAATAGAGCTGCCACCCTGGGACTGGCAGGCAATTAGGCAGATCACAGATTACACTGGTGTTTTACAACCTCACCAGCCCCCCTGGGGGAGACAGGGTGGAGAGCTACACACACTCTCTCTCTCTCACACACACACACACTCCTCATTACTCCCTACCACTCCCTTCCCTTCCTGGTGTTGTGTAACCTGAACCCCTTGATGAACCAAAAACCCCCCGTGTGTGTCTCCAGGTTTGGCCTTACCTTTTCCTTAACATTCTCCTCCTCCTTCCCTCCCTCAGTCCCAGTACAACCTGCTGAGCAGCAGCATGGAGGCCAGCCTGGGGAGTCAGCGAGCTGCGTCCACCAGCCCCTACAGCTCTGGGGAGAACACGTCCGCGGTGCCCACGCCGTCACCCTACTCGCAGCCCAACAGCACCTTCGATGGCCTGTCGCCGGCACCGGCTATCCCGTCCGGTACCGACTACCCGGGGCCACACTGCTTCCAAGTCACCTTCCAGCAGTCCAGCACAGCCAAGTCCGCAACCTGGACGGTGAGTTAAGATCCGGTACTGTAGATGTACACACACACACATATGGATCCGGTACTGTAGATGTACACACACACACATATGGATCCGGTACTGTAGATGTACACACACACATGTACGCGTTGCCAGCTTTTGGAATGGAACGTTTGTCTGGTTGTTCTTTTTCTTTTCCGTCTGTCCCCGTCTCTCAATCTCTCTATCTCTCTATCTCTCTATCTCTCTCTTTCTCTCTAACTCTCTGTCTCTCTGTCTCTCTATCTCTCTATCTCTCTATCTCTCTATCTCTCAATCTCTCTCTTTCTCTCTTTCTCTCTGTCTCTCTATCTCTCTCTTTCTCTCTGTCTCTCTTTCTCTCTACCACCCCTTTTCTCTTTATGACTACTCAATGATGCTGTCTTGAAATTTGATTTTCTGTACTAAAAAGTCAACGTAGCGAAGTATCGATGTTGGTTCTGTCATTTCGGCATTACAGTCATTTCGGCATTAGTCTTGATGACGACCTGCCTTGTTAACAACCTATGATGTGTATAGAAAAAAGGCCCACGCAAGTTGGTAGTATCGTCTCACGTCCCATTGACCAATGGACGGAGGATTTGCTCACCCTTAAAAACACGATCTGACACACTAGAGAGTGTTGCCTAGCACCCAAAGCCCTTTCCCGTCCTCTTGGCAAGTTTCGTGTAAAACTCCTCTCACAGACATGACACAGACCGTCAAAGGCTCCCCCAGGATGAAAGGCCCCTTTTAGAGAGGAGGTGAATGCTACACGTGTTCAAGTTGGCGCACGAGGCAATAAACTAGGAATAACAGTAGCACCTGACTAGTTCAGCGTTTAAGGATGCCCTTAAAGAAAGCCATTTCCTTTTTAATCACCTGAGGGAAACCTGTAGATTAACAAGGTTTACAGCTTTGCACAAAAACTTGTAATATCAATATTGATTTTGTTCAACTTGAGAATATATGTCACTGATGAAGTTGACATACCTCCCCCAAAACCCCACAACACACACATACACCCTGCTAATACACATACCAAAAAGACCATGGTAAATGGACAGTCCAGGAATGTATATAAAGACACTTGAAACAGAAGCTGCTGCGATGTGATTTGTCTGGGCTGAAATGGACTACCCCACAGAAAGGTGTCACCTGGGATTGTTACCGAGTTGACCTCAGTTTGAAACAGGAGACTGTGTTTCCTTGCTTGACGGTGCTTTCTAGCTGTTTGTTAAGAGTACTCAAGCGTGGGGGCTCTGTTCACAGCTCGGCGGTGATAAGGATCTGTGAAAGGATCTACTCCGGCCTCTGACTGACTGCACTTTGACCTTCGTCTGAGTTACCATGTCTTTCTTTAGCGCCTCTCATGGTTGTCGCTCGTGACGCCTAAGGGATCCCCTCCGTCCACAATCAGAGGATGTGTTTGTCAACCCCGTCTTTAACTGAGGCTTTTCTCATAGCAACCAAGTGTGCTGCCCGAAGACACCAGCCCTGTTGTAGTAACGGAAAAGTTAAGGGGACCTTACATTTGTACATACACTACTGTTCACTTAGAAATGTTCTTGAATGAAAAGCAATTTTTCAACCATCAAGTTGATCAGAAATACAGTGTAGACATGGTTAATGTTGTATTGTAGCAGGAAATTGCCATTTTTTTGTGGAAGATGTACTTGGGTTTACAGAGGCCCATTATCGTCAACCATAACACCTATGTTCCAATGTTTTGTTTACTAATTCAAGTTTATCATTTTAACCATTTACCATTTTAACCATTTACCACCTTTACCATTATGTTAACATAGCTGAAAACTGTTGTGCTGATTAAAGAAGCAATAAAACCGGCCTTCTTTTTGGTTGCTTCCCAACAATCAAATGTTTTAATAATATATTTTTGGAGCTGGAAATACCAAGTTAACCAGACTTCCTACTACACTGGTCATTCTACTGTAACACACATTGAGCCAGGCATAATCTTTGGATGGTCTGTTGGTAAAGTGTCCCATGTCTCCTCGGACGGTGCTGTGCAACACTGTTCATCCATGTACACTGTACCCAAACATGTCTCTAATGCAAATTGGTAAACTAGTGTTGTAAATCTAATTACAGTGATTGCAGCGTAGAAACGCTCTTTGACATATTGTCGGAGCTGGGCCTTATAGTAAGTGAAGTGTTGTTTCTTATCTATTGTGGTTTGTATGATTTATAGTTGGGAATTACTTGCCTTCTGTTGAATAGAAACAAATTAACAACGTTGTTCCAAATCCCAACATTACTACCTGACAACTAAGGTTGGGCAATACTGCGGCTATGATTTGATTGAGTAGTACACACACACAGACCCACACAGCATGAGTAATTATTGAGTAATACCCACCTTTATTTCCCACACCTTTATTAGAAAAATAACAAAATGGCATTCAATTTGGTTTGCTATAAATCTTAGCAATGGGGATGGAGATATTCCTCCCAAACACACCCAAATATTTGTTAATAATTAAAGATGCAATCTGCATATAAAATGACAAAAGCTTACCCAGTCACTGTTTTGGTAAGAAGGGGGACAGGAGAAAAGTAATCATTCTCTAGTGCACGATGGTGTATATATTGTATTTCTGTCTTCAGTGTCCAGTATATTTATGTACAAATCACCGTTTTTCTTGAGAGGACATGCAATCACACAGTAGGCCCTTAAAGTAGCTCTGGGAGAAACCTTTCACCCTGCCCTACACTGTCTGGGGTGGTGTCAGTCTGGAACAATTCAAGGGTTTTTACCTGAAGGCAGTAGTTAGATGGACTGTGAGAACAATGCTAACAGTCACTGTGTGAAAAGATGCACTGTTATTACATGACTTAATCGTCTAGATAGAATAGCAAATGTTGAGAGGAAAAAAGATGACCTAGTCAAAAAAGTGAAGAATCTCAAAAACTATCTGCGTACTTTCCCTTACTTCATGGGTCAAATTCAATTCAGGTTGTCTGCACTAAACCCAAGGTCAATTTGATGGCTATTGCTAGTATTTCTAATGGCTATTGCTAGTATTTCTAATGGCTATTGCTAGTATTTCTAATGGCTATTGCTAGTATTTCAGAGAGAGACTAAACTGATCTTAGCCACAAGCAGGTCCTACCCAAAGTATTAATAAGTCCTACCTAAATCACTAAACAGCTCCTGCCCAATTCACAATACAACCCCTACTCAAAACACCAAACAACTCCTAAAAAAAATACAAAATAGAAATACCTTGTACATAAAAAAATGTAACAAGACATAAAAAACACTTCTTAATGCATTACAGAACTCCTACTCAAAATAGAAATATCTCATGCTCAAAGCATTAAACAACTGCTAGCCAAAACATTAAACAACTCCTACCCAAAACACTTAACAACTCCTGCCCAAAATACTAAACAGGAGAAGACTTTGAACTTAAGGACAACAAATGAAAAATATCCTTCAAGATATATCAAGTCCGTTCTGGGGATATTAGTTTTGTAAATACGTTTCTGGGTTAATAACATGTCTGAGTGTTGTTAAGCAAGCATGGTTTCAGAAAGATAAAAAGCCGCTAGGAATGAAAGAGTTGCTTCTAATTCCGGGGCATTCCGAAGACGCCAGGAGAGTGTATGTAACAACTCTAATCCGGCCCCTGCTTGAACATGAATGGACTCAGGGAACAGTGTTTGCGGGGAACTGTGACACTGTGTGATAGACGTGAATAGGGTTAACATTTAAGAAACTGTGTGGTTGCAGGCATGCAGTTTTTGTGGCCCCAGGCTATGGGAATGGCATAGGGCATATTGAGATCCAACACTTTCTAGTGTAGGCAACTAACTACTCTATGAGCTGAAATAGGCGTGCTTCGGCTTTGGTAGACTGACGCCTTGAAACATCTCGTTATGTATTGCCGAATGGATCCTATTTGAAATTGCCAATCAAATGAGTATATCACTGCCGGTATATGTACATTTAAATGGCACTTTAAATCGACATTTTGCACAGATGTGGTGTTTTTAATTAAAACGATTTCGAGTGCTGTGGTTTCTGTTGAGACCCTGTCCCGTTTGTCTATTGCTTGATATGATGGCCATGTTGTTACCACATTTAAGGTCACATTATGTTCTTGGTAATGAACACTGAATCATTTAATACATGTACTTGATCAGTAACAGTCATCAGGCTGGACTGTGTTATTGGCCAGTGAGAGAGAATGGCACCACTGTCTCTGTAACAGAACGGTACATGCTACAACACAACAGAAATGTGTTAAATGAAAGTAGCCCGTTACCATTATTCCCTCATAACGAGTATAGCCAAGCTGACTGGAAGACTTGTCTCCAGGTGACCTCCTAGATGTTGGTGGTGGGTGTCTTGGTGAGCGTCTGCTCCACGCCATCTTATTCTGTATTAGCGACAATCGCTACCAAGCCACGGCCATCACTCAAATGAGCCATTTGCCTCGCCAACGTCAAATATTCCTGGATCTCCTGGAGCACGATGGGGTGGAAATGAGATGTAACACCTCCAGTAATGACCCGTTGGCGTCCCCGATGCGCCGGCACTCTGCCGGTTGTGGATGCGGAAGGGACAGGCCAGAGCATGCTCCGTATCGCAACGTGTTGGGAGCTGCTCTTCCAAGCTATTAGCCTCTTACCGACAGGGCGCGGGCCCCAACATGCCTATGGAGTCAGACATCATCCACATCCTTTCTATGAGATCATCCCGTCCCCACCACTACCTGCCTGCTTCTGCTCGGTACCACACACACACACACACACACACTTGATAATTAGTATTCTTTTCACATAGACTTTCTCGGACTGTCTCGAAATGAGATTCAATTAGCCACCTTTCTTAATGTTTCATCCTCTTTACTTATACTACTTGACATGCTTTGAACCAATAAGAGCATCTAAATGTACCAGCAAACGATTCATTCAAGGGAAAATGGAAAATGGTACTCCATAAAACTCATTAGGGTTTGCTATTATTGTTTATTGTTATTCTGCAGTTTACGAAAAAAAAAATTGCCCTGTCAGATGGTAAGGCATATAAATGTGAGTCTTGAGAATAATAGACTGGTCTACATCGTCCAATGCAACCTCATACCACTTGGGCACATGGAGGTGCTATATCAAGCAATATGCTGGTACATTTTTATAAGATGATGCTCCTTCCCCCGTGTGACAGATCAACCATGCCTTGACAATAAAAAAAAACATGTTTGTATCTATTCAGCCATTATACATAGAGTGGGAAGATGTAGAATGACTGCTCAGGGATGGAAGTCTTGCTAACCTCAAGATTGGTTTGGCCTAGAGGTGGTGCTGTTCATAGAGTTGGTGCTGTTCATAGAGGTGGTGCTGTTCATGGGCTCATAGTAAGTATATTGTTGTAGCATAACTGCAGGACGTTATTGAGTTTAAAGAACATAATGCTTAGTTGCTTCATACAAAGTTCTATCAGGATAGTACCACCAGTTCTAAAAGCAGTAGCTTTTATTATTATGGAATGTATTTGTATACTCATACTATACTACATTAAAAACATATTGCATTATCCTTTCATTGTTTGTCATTTTTTGGAAAGTACGCTAACGACTTGAGAAAGAGCTAATTATGAGAAAACCTCAAATTTGCCTTGGTGGTGGCAAAGTTGGTGTTCTGCTAAAATACGGAATTGCTCCATGCAGCTATAACATTTTTTTGTTGCTTAACAAACCCCCTCCAAAGAACTTATAGAAGTTTCCTGAAAGTTCTAATGTGAATAATACCTCTCTGGTGATCCTGTAATAACCTTTTACCTTTAGACTATAGTTCCTCTAACTTTCATTTTCAGACTTAAAACCTAATGAAACATAAATAATTTAATATAATGGAAATATCAAAATTCCCAAATAAAATAATTAAAATACATACTTAGTAACTTGCCAATTAAATGTAAAATCTGCAAACATGCTTCATCATCTTCCATTGATTGTAGCTGGTTGTAGCTAATGTTTGTGGCTGTAAAAAGCAGTTCATGGATTAAAGTTTCTCCTGGCCAATGAATTGCTTTTACGTTGAGGAAACATCCAACATCAAGTTTGGTGCATTAGTCAGGAAAAAGTTTTAGTCAGGAACAAACATACACATCCATACAAAATACACCATGCAGTGCCTGTACTTCATAATCAAACTTCTGTTAATTTTTTCACCCCAACAAAATCTGTTTTATTATATTTTGTTAAAACAAAAGATGATTACATAGTTATACATCTCTAAGAGTCTCCCAAACAGCAATTATAGCTCATCAAATCCCCCGGGGGGAGTTCACAGAGAACACCATAGAATTCCCACTCCTTGAGCAAAGATAGCCATTTCTTTCTTGGCCATGAGCGTCAAGAAAGGTTTGAGAAAGTGTTGTTGATGCTTGACTATGATTAATGGAAGAGGCGATATAGCACATGAGGAGCGTGTGTTAACATATTTAGACAGTTAACTGTCTTTGTGGTTGGCAAGCCAGAGCATGTCCACAAGGATGACAGTATGGCAATTATCACTCGGTCTCCAGAAGCTTGTCTCGACCTGTAGCTCTGGTCCACTAGACAGGCTTACTGCATAGAGATCTGTCTATCCTCCTCAACACTCACCATCTCCTAGTCTGCATTCTGCACCTCCTCATCTTTATCCTTAACCTCCTCTTACTCCTACTCCTCTACACTCACTATCTCCTTGGCCTGGATCTATCGCACATTCGCTTCTGTTCTTTGATCAATACTCATTTCCACTCTATTCTACTTGTTTCCACTCTATTCTACACATTTCCACTTCTTTCTTAATTTCTTATCTTTCTCTCTAAATCAATTCTAAAATCATCACATCTAATCCTCTTTGTCATCATCACAACCATTAGTCTATATTGTCAAAACATCCATTAGTCGTTATCGTCTTCACATCCATCTGTTTTATCGTCATCACATCCATCCATCTTTATCGTCTTCACATCCATCTGTTTTATCGTCATCACATCCATCCGTCTTTATCATCTTCACATCCATCCGTCTTTATCATCTTCACATCCATCTGTTTTATCGTCATCACATCCATCCGTCATCACATCCATCCGTCTTAATCGTCATCACATCCATCCGTCTTAATTGTCATCACATCCATCCGTCTTAATCGTCTTTACATCCATCCGTCTTAATCGTCATCACATCCATCAGTATATATTGTCATAACATCCATTAGTCGTTATCATCATCACATTCATCCGTTTAATCGTCATCACATCCATCAGTCTTAATCGTCTTCACATCCATCTGTTTTATCGTCTTCACATCCATCTGTTTTATTGTCATCACATCCATCCGTCTTTATCCTCATCACATCCATCCGTCTTAATCGTCATCCCATCCATCCGTCTTAATCGTCATCACATACATCCGTCTTAATCGTCATCACATCCATCAGTATATATTGTCATAACATCCATTAGTCGTTATCATCATCACATCCATCTGTTTTATCGTCTTCACATCCGTCCGTCTATATCGTAATTCGGCCAAAATTAAGAATCTGTGAAACAGAAGACATGAAATTCCAATCACAAATCAATGTGTCCAACACTATTTACCTTAATTTAGTAATTAATGCCAATAGAATGTATGAAAATCTAAGAGATTACATTTTTGGTCTCTGTGACAACTTGATCACTACATCCGTTCATCAGACTTGCCTAAATAGATGCCTAAATAAGAGTTAACTCTACATACCATTAAAACTGTTAAGTTGTCTTTCCATCTCTTGTGTGGGCATGATTTACCATGTGAGGTGTCTTATTACCTGGCATGCTCACATAGGACATAACAGCACACTCCCCTCTCGCCCCTGAATGTTTTATTATAACACTTTCAGATCTCTTATAAAATAAATACACTACATACATCTTTGCCTTTTTTCTTGGTTTGACTCTGTAACTGTCACATTGTGTCATAATTCCACAGGTCTTATCTTTTTATTATTCTTAAGCATGTATTTGTAGGACTTGCGGGTCATATTTATCACGAATGCCACAAGAGGTCAAACGTCATGACTGTCTTCATTAGCTGGTAATGTTGTTTCAGTTGTCCGATACAACTTTGACAAGATGTTCTAACATTTATTCCTCAAGACTTACTAGTTACTATTTTAAAGTAACTAGTGTCCTTTTCATTAGTTACTAGTTACAATTCAAAGTTACTAGTATCTATTTTAGTTTTTCAAGTAACTATTCATTAAATAATAGTATGTATTCTTCAGTCACTAGAAAATATTCAGATGAAAGATATCCCCAACCCATAAGTAGTAACCTTTAAAATGGTATATCTCCATTGTACGCATATTAGCGGTTAAATATGAAAGTATCTCGCAGCCTTTTAATCTTCGATGATATCCCCAAAAAACAATAAACCTTTAAGAGCTGAATGACTCCTTTGCTCATGTTAATAAATACATTTTTCTTTTGTTGAGTAGAAATAATGCCAGATTGGCTTGTTTTATTTGAAGTAAACTTTAGTCACCTGCTGCTTGTGTTGGCTGGCTGCACAGCAATTTCGAAATGTATTATTAGTTTTATGAAACAAATGTGATTGTATCAGATATTGTAACACAATGCAAATGGACTACAACCTGTATGACTATTCTAAGTCCCTGGTTGATTGAGGATTGGGCTAAACTGAGATATTAAATCAAATGTATTTCTAAATGTAAATACATTATATAAATTACACCAAAAACCATTACACATTTAGCATTGAATAATACCCTAAATTCTGGATATGAGGGGTTTCAAATTCTAGAATTTGAGTTATTGGTACAGTTAACAATACAGTGACCACACCTAAGTAATCCCCAGAACAAGATTATTATCAACTGGGCGAGTTTCAAATATCAGAACAATGGCTATTTGGCCTCATAAACCTTGCATTCCACATTTACACAGGTAGATCATGATGCATGATTGTCTACTTCTAGAGTCCAAGAGGTCAACTAGTCCAACACAGTACCTTTTATCTTGTCTGTAGTTGGTAATCAGGGAAGTGGAGAGAGCTACCAGCACCCAGCTAGGATAACTTGTCCTGGAGGAGTTCTCAAATTATCAATGGGCTCCTTATAGATGATAAATGGGACTGGGAATTTAACATTGAATGGAGGGTGATGTCCGTAATTTATTTGGAACCCTGAAATCACGATAAATCAAAGTTAGCTAAGCATGTTTATGTTAGCCCTACGTTGCAATGTAAACACAGGTATAGTGTTTATAGATAGCTATCTGGCCATAGCACATAACTGTTAATCAAAGACAGCGTTACCTAAGTGAGCTCTCAAATGATACAAAAGGTTTTCCACAAACAAAAGTGTGTGGCGATGCAGGGTCCCATCGTTTCCCGGCGTTGTCTCCCCTTCGTATGGCTTGGACCTGTAAAGCCCGGATTATCATTTTAGGACAGCCAGGGGAACAAACATTTAAGATCAGGTTTTTTTTTATTGTTTATTCAACCAACTACACAGCAACTCTTCCGGACACCAAGCCATATTCAATTAAGCCGGCCGGTTTGTCTCGTTCACTCGGTTTAAATCTACACGGGATGCAGGGTTGTTTTCCCTCCCAAAAAAGGGCGTGGAGATGAGAGCCTACTCTGAATGACGTATTACCGGTCCAAACTATCCAACCCTAACCCTAAATTGACAAGTCCAAGCGCAAGTGAGAACACTGCTGAAAGTGCCTTGGTAGTCGGCAAGATGCTTATAAAAGCAGTATTCTAGTGACGCCAACCCCCGGCTCGGGACTTTATCATTTACCAAAACAGAAAAACAGTACAACAGGCCACATCAATGTAGGATGCGTTCAGCGTCCCGCAAACATAATTATTTATGTTTATCTAATATAATGTTTGTACAATACAATGACACCGAGATACTTGCAAAATGGCTCCATCAGGGGTGGGCGTGACTAACTCAGCTCAACAACTAGAGGGGAAAAAAACAAGCTAAGCATTTTCTTCCCTTTATTTATTCAGGGTTATGGCTGATTTGTTGGAACTTGCAAGGATGGGACTAGGTGATTTCACGAACAACAATTTAGCTGAGGTTTTACGCACATGCCTTAAGCCTATGATATGGTTTGGGTGGGCGTGGAGAGGGTTTGCGCTGAGCTGGAGTGGTGCAGGGTTGCAGGAGGCTTAGTAACGGTATCCCAACCTGGAATTGACTTGGCCTCCTTTATCCCACGCATCTGTTGGATGCGCCCTCATCCTATTGGGAATGTTTACATTAAACAGCCGGATCCCACAGAACAAATGATAGTTGTCTACTAAGATTATACATTTTTCATCCCCACCGTCAATGATGATAGTGCTTTACTGAAATACTTCACAGCAGTCAATTGATTCAAATGATCGGTCTAGTTACTGTATCTGCATTGAAGACAAAATGTGCTATGCATTGTTATCACCCTACCTTTAGGTCACATTGTTGCACCTGCGTTGACATTCATTGTAGCAAGTCCACACAAAACCAAATGCTCTTTTCAGAAAGGTTTTATTTCAATGTCCTCAGGTAGATTCGAGGCATTTCTTTATAGTGTTGAGACGTGTTGAAGCTTGTCCAGTTAAACACCCCCCCTTGATTTGGATGCATCTCAACCTCCACGGCAGTAGTGTGACTGCCAGCATCAGTAATAACTGATATGCCTGTCAGACAATACAAAGGTCTGTTTTGTACCTCTGTTAGATATCCAAACATTTGGAGTGAATGAAGTCCAGCTGAATGAACATTTGCATTCAATTGTGTGTCATTGACTGTCCATAATGTTTTAGCTGCAATGCAGCTACTGGATTCTTGCTTAAGTTTTTTCAGTTTTCAGTCACATACAAACACAGGCAAACAATCTGATTGTTGATTGATTTGACAATACATTTATAACACAAGGGAGTTCATTTTACAACATTTAAACACACAATCTGTTTCACAGTAGTGCTACTCTGGTATTTGTAATGTGGTCATCATTACAGTCTTTTTGTATACCATTTTATATCTCTATACATTAAATGTCATTATGGAAAACGACTGGACCATTCGTATGACTCATTTGGCATTTAGAAAGGCTTTCATGTAGCCTGATAAGTCAGAATTAATAGAAATCCTGACCAAAATAACTATGATACCTAATATATCTCGGTAGGAGGTTGGGTAATGTATGATATTTCTACTCTAATCATTGAGTGTCTTTGAGTTCATCAGAAATAACAGCTCACCATTCCAATGCGTCTGCCCCCAACTGTTCCCACCAGTATTCCCCTCTGCTTAAGAAGCTCTACTGTCAAATCGCCAAGACCTGTCCCATCCAGATCAAGCTGTCCTCCGTGCCCCCGCATGGCAGCATGATCCGGGCCATGCCCATCTACAAAAAGGCAGAACACGTCACAGAGGTGGTCAAGCGGTGCCCCAACCATGAGCTGGGACGGGACTTCAACGACGGTATATCATTGTTTGTGTCCTATATCTGTCTGTGCCCTATATCTGTTTACGTCCCATATCGGTGTATGTACTGTATCTGTTCAGGTCTCGTATCTGTGTGCCATATTTGTCTGAGGTCACTATCTGTTTGTGTCTTATGTCTGTTTATGTCCTATATCTGTTTGTGTCCCATATCTTTACGTGCCGCATATTTGTTTTTGGTCCATATCTGTTTGTGTAAGCTATCTGTTTGTGTTCACTATCTGTCCTTGTCCCATATCTGTTCATGTCCCCTATCTGTTCATGTCCCATATCTGTTCAGGTCCCATATCTGTTCAGGTCCCATATCTGTTTTTGTCCAATATCTGTTTTTGTCCAATATCTGTTTGTGTCCCATATCTGTCCTTGGCGATTCATTGATTCATTGATCATTCTTTAGGTCAGACAGCCCCAGCCAGTCACCTGATCAGGGTGGAAGGGAACAACCTCTCCCAGTATGTAGATGACCCTGTTACGGGCAGGCAGAGTGTCATGTTGCCCTATGAGAACCCCCAGGTGAGTAGTTTCCCTCAGCATGGACCCTGAAGGTACATCCATATGAATACACTTTTATAAAATGTGCAACCACTACTGGGTTTTATCCAAATCAGACACTGCCGCCAACTCTACCATAGAGTAGGATAAATGCCTCTATTAGTCAAAAGGCTGTTATCATGGACATCACCATTTAGGGCTTCCACCATTTCAGTGTAGTCAACTGAGTGGGACCTCCAGCTTAATTCCGATTCACTAGCTGATCTCCCTCGATGACAGGAGATGACATTGCTTTTTTATTAACTTGGTTATTCTGATAAAGTATACCTAATTAGTAGCTTATATTTTAGTTGATGTTTTATGTTCAAATAGTCACCATGTCTAAATTATAATGTGTGACACTGCCATCTAATGGTAGTAAAAGACACAGCAGTTAAATCTCAATCTGATGCATTGGGGCTGGTTTTGCTCAGGTAAAACCTGGCCTCATCAAGGTTGGGTCCTTTAGTTTCGTTGTGTTGATATATGTGGTGGTAAGCTATGTGGGCTATCATACAATTAATTATTGATTGGCAAGCAGATGGATAAAGATCCCTTTCTCTGATAGGTGGGGACAGAGTTCACCACCATCCTATATAACTTCATGTGTAACAGTAGCTGTGTGGGAGGGATGAACAGGAGACCCATCCTCATCATCATCACTCTGGAGACACGCGAGTAAGTCCATAACACTGTGTTTGTGTCATACCAGCCTACAGCTAAGGTCACCTGCCTTTAAAACCCCTTCTGTAATGCTGCAGGTGGAAATGTACAATGTTAAACATGCTACAAGCATTCTTAATGAGGTTATTCAAATCCATAACAATCTATAATGTATCTAAAATGGCTCACATAGAAAGTGTAACCAAAACATTTCAAACGACTTCACTAAAGGCATAAGGCAACGTAGGATGTGTCACCTGTTGTAAGCATAAGAGTACTCATAATACCTTCCGCTGGACATATTATGCCTTTCTTTGTCCTAATTAGTGGTCAGGTGTTGGGACGAAGGTCATTTGAAGGACGGATATGCGCTTGTCCGGGACGAGATCGCAAGGCAGATGAAGACCACTTCAGGGAGCAACAAGCCCTAAGCGACACCGCGTCCAAGAATGACAGCAATGGCAACAAACGCTGTGAGTACCTTTTACAACATCTGTGGTTATTTGTCTTTGACTGTGTCAGAAATGCCCCCCTATATATCACCGTTGACCAGAGCCACCATGCCACCATGCAAATGTGAACATTAATGCTGTGTTTTGAATATATATATATATTGTTAGTTTCTGTAAACAATAATTTAGCAAATGTCCTGATATTAAATCATTGTCTTTACTAGCATTGAAACAGACTCCTCCCAACATTCCCAGTCCAGGCATGAAGAGGCGGCGGCATGGCGAAGAGGAGATCTACTATATACCTGTAAGATACTTTTACTGTGTGTATATATCATGTATAGAACTAGTACATCATCATATATATTACTACTGTACTGTATGGTTCTCTATCATCATAGATATAGTCACATGAAAAACATAAAGACAATGCTTTTGTTTTAGCTTCGCTATGGGCATTTACATGTTAATGTATGCACAACCATGAAAATAGAAACATTGGTTCTGCTACGCTGTGAATCCTGCAGTACCAAACTAAGTGAACCCCCCAGAACAAAACTAAATGAAGCATAATGTACCCAACCTGTATCAAACTAAATGAACCCACAAATTACAAATGAAATGAACTAAATTAACCTGTCCAGTACCAAACTAAAGGAACTGTCAGGGTTCCACCCTACCTGACTGTTGCTGGCCCGTTGGCTACCTCTGGTGGCCTGTGAGCGATGTGCTCCTCCCTGTCACGAATCACACAGTCACCAAACACC
>JACXGK010005800.1:0-31450 GCA_016801125.1 Novumbra hubbsi
GGAGAATCCTCTGTGCCAAGACACGGGCATCCTGTGATGGGGAGATTCCTCTGTGCCAAGACACGGGCATCCTCTGGCAGCTGTCCAATGTGGATGCAGTAGCCACGTCAGAAATTCAAGAAGTAAGTAATCAAGTAGTAGATCTACCTATCCTCTTCCATCCCCAACTATCTAGAAGATTCTTACTGTCAGCACTCCAGGGAGGGTCGACTAGTGTCCCGTTTAATTTGACCAGAAAATTAGCTGACTATGTTCTTCTGCCAACAATAATATATAAAGATTTATGATTGTGTATTATTCCATGCTGCATTCTCTTTTAATTTGTTACACCTTTTAGAACATAAACTTGTTAATTGTAACTCTGAACAAACTATCTACACAACTTATAGAAATGAAGGTGGTTCTCACTATGCTTAGAGGTGGTTATGCACATTATCTAATGAATAGTTGTTGGTAGACTAGTTATTACAGCTTCTACTGACCATTAAACGGTAACGTGAAAAGTCTGTAATTCTGTCCAAAGCAGTAACCCTGTTTGCTACTCAGGACTTTGTTTTAAATGAACATGTGTTCTTATTCAACTTGCCTGGTAGAATAAGGGTGAACCAATTGTATTACAAACCTGCAATAGTTACAAATACTTTTTATGTCGCATGTTTCTATTAGTTAGTTAGGACGGCTGACGAATTGCTCCATTCTGATTTAATAGTGTCCCAAAGACATTTGTGTAGGGTTCTATCGGTTCTAATAGGTATTGAAGGGCATAAAGGTGTCAGGCTTGTTAAGGAACTCTCCCAGGGGAACTGGTGAGCGATAAATAGGTATATTATACTTTTATATGTATGTGCTCGAATTTTCTGGGAGGAGAGATAACTGATTTTATATTATGCAGTTTACTGAAAGCTATTTAAAATCACAATGCGGCATTCTCATGTATGTGCTTCAGTGCAGTGACATATATGAAAGCAAAGAATTACAGGAAGCAGATTGAAATATTACAGGCACTCTTTTATATTGAGGAACACATTAGCAGGCAAAAAAGAAAGAACAACCTATTCATGACCGATTGTCCAGTTTGCCAGCTACATTCAGGACCAGCTGTTAGGTTACACGTGATTGCTGTCACTTCATCAAAAGTTGTCATAGCTTTCATGCTAATTGCCTCGTGGATACGAATCAGGGCCAGTTGCAGCACTTGCATTCATCCACGTAGACCAGGCCAGGCTGGCATCTGTGCAGGTAGGTGTTGCCACGGAAACACTGGAAGTAGGTGGTGTTGTCAAACACATTGACGTACAGGCCGTCTGGCCGTCCCGAGCAGAAGCTGAGGATGGGGTCGGGAGTGGTGGTGGGGGCCCTAGTGGTGGTGGGCTTGGGGGGAAAACCTGGGAGCGGAAAGGAGGAAGGGAATGAGTACTAACCGAGTGTTAAATGATATTACCTGTATAACGTCACAGCGCTCGACCGATTTGTTAGGTCCCTTGAACTGAATTGAACGGAAGGGAAGACGTTTTACCCAGGGAGTTGCGGAGGTGGTTGACAAGAGGGTAGGAGCCATCAGCGCAGAAAGCCCCGGTGAAATCGTCCATGTCCAGGGTCCACACAGAGGCTCCTCCCAGGTTTTTGGACCTCAGCCACTGGACCTGCAGAAGATACAGATGGTTTGGTGGGTGGGCATGGCTTTGGAGACAAATAGGTATGGATAGTGATTTATTGTCCTGGCACCCACCTTGGCAGCAAAGCTCTCCTTGCTGTCATAGCCCACCCAAGAGCTGCCCTGTACGGCGTAGGGCACCTTCTGCTCTTCAATCCATTTGACAGCGGCGCTGGAGGTGAAGCTGCAGACCTGGCATGGACAGAACCTTCTCTTAGCCGGCTGGATTTTACACCGACCACGTGACCGCGGAACACAACAAAGCCTGAGCAAACCTCGTAGAAAGCCCAGTATCCGGGATCGCGGGTGAAGGGGCCGGCATCGGCGGGGCCGTTGGAGGGAGCGCCCAGCCCGGTGTTGGAGGTGGTGAGACGGAAGGTCCGGCCGAACGTGGGGAAGGTCATGAGCAGCTTCTCAGCAGGGGCTCCGTTGTCCAGCCAGAAGGTGATGGCAGAGTCCTGACACACAGTGGCGGACGGCTTAGGAGGGGGCAGCAGCGAGGGACACTATAACGTGCTGGGTTGACGAGCGACATGGCTCCGGGGAAATGTGTGTAACATAACGACGCAGCTTTAAGTTCTGTTTAACACGTGCTGTCAATATAACAGGACAGGAAGACCAACATTACATTGCCAGGTATATTAACTATCTAAGAGCCACACCTCCCATGAGGAGACCACACCTCCCATGTTGTACCTGACAGTCTTGCGTTTTTCTCCTCTGTCCCACAGCCTCACAAGACATAACAACCTGTCTATTTTCCTCCCACGATGTATATATATATAATAGATATATAACACAATGTATATATGTATATATAACAGATATATAACAAGATATATATATATATATAACAGATATATAACACAATGTATATATATATATATATATATATAACAGATATATAACACGATGTATATATATATATATATAACAGATATATAACACAATATTTATATATATAACAGGTACTGGCAGGGGTTATTCATGGTTGCGATCTGATATTGTAAGCCTCACATGATAAAATGTAGCCTATCAATGTCTTATGAAGTAGTACTGTTCGGTGGAAGAAGGTAACCCTAATGTTCAATGGATCATAGACAAGAATGTGTGCCTTACAACGTTGAAGTGGTAGTGGGACCCTGAGTCATGACTGCTACGGAACAGCGGGCTGTTGTGTCCGGTGGCTTTCTCCCAGTGCCCGTGGAAGTCATAGGTCATCACGTTAAGGAAATCCAGAGAGCTGTAAAGACACAAAGGGACAGGATTTTAAAGAAAGGAGAGCTCAAGAGAAAGAGTGAGAGAGAGAAAAGAGAGAATAACACCATTGAAAGTCAAGCAGATAAAAAGCATGAAAAGGAGCAGATTGACTATCAACTAAATCTAATTCTCCTGACCCATTACCTGGTGATTCTGTTTCTCCTCACCCATTACCTGGTGAATCTGTTTCCCCTCACCCATTACCTGGCGAATCTGTTTCTCCTTACCCATTACCTGGTGATTCTGTTTCTCCTCACCCATTACCTGGTGAATCTGTTTCCCCTCACCCATTACCTGGCGAATCTGTTTCTCCTTACCCATTACCTGGTGAATCTGTTTCTCCTCACCCATTACCTGGTGAATCTTTTTCTCCTCACCCATTACCTGGTGAATCTGTTTCTCCTCATCCATTACCTGGTTATCTGGGTCACGTCATAGCTGGAGTTGATGGTGGGCTGTAGAGCAGCTACATTGGCAGATAGCAGCAGCTGCGTCAGCCTGGTGTCTTTAGCGTCATCCTGAAAAGCCTTCTGTAGCTCCTGTAAAGAATGACACGATGCTTGGTCAAAGCAATGGAAAAACGACAGGCCGAGTAAACCTTCAGGAGCTGGATAGACAACAAACACAACCATTTACAAAATGTCCAGAAGAATCAAATGTACGATATTGGTTTTATTCAGGCCTTATGCTGAACTGTCGGTAAAAGAACAAAACCTCAGCAAGCTTACGCTGGTGAGCAGGGTGAACCTTTCCCTGTCTCCAGCCGGGCTGCCATTTTGTGCGGGGTATTCCCAGGCCAGGTTGAGGCCGTCAAAGCCGTGGGAACGCAGGTAGCTGATGGCTGACTTGATGAAGGCCTGGCGGCTCTCAGGCCTGGACACCATACCAATGAATCTGGAAGGGTGGGATTTAGTGTGTCAATGGCCACTTTGCTTCTAATGCCCTAACTCAGTTCGACCATCCTTCAAATAAATGTACCCGAAAATATAAAACATATTGTGATGGGTCCACAGTAGGGGACTTACGGGCTGAGTCCATTTACTGTGCCGCCAACAGACAGCAAAGTCTTCATGATTGGGTTCCTGGGGACGAGAGAGGTGAAGGGTCACGCCTTTATATTATAAATGATTGAATTGCTGAATAAGGCACAACTAAGAACTGTAGTCAACCCAGAGGCTGGATTAGCTAATGGCATTGATGAAAATAAAAAACAAATCCTTCAAAAAAGCTACTTAGATATACAGCCTTCCTAGTCGGATAGAACCACCAAAGACAACAACAAAGACAACTTATGTGTTTGGGCTGGACATAATGAGTTTGTTAGATTATGCATTTGGATAAATTAGTGATAACCAGAGAACCAAGCGTAATTTGCCCTGGGAAGTTGCGTTGTTTTAAATCAAGGGCTTCGTACAAATTATATTAGAGGCACTTGTGATGGCAGCTATAATGTCGCCTACTTCTAATAGGGTACTATTGTCTAGTTCCCTCGGAAATAACCAAACACGACATATAACAATTGTTAGGCCTACCGATGTCATTCAACATTCAACCTAACCGCAACCAACATGCTCTTCATCCTGAACATGCCCGCAGGTTACAGTGGAGTCCACACATCACCAACTCACACATTTTTCAGGTTATTCAGGCTCTTGTAGAAGACGTCATCATTCCACTCGATGGGTGCGATCTGGTTGAAGCTGTTGATGGTGGCCAGGGAATAGACCACATGGGTGCAGAGGAAGGGGTCGATGTTGTCAGGTGTGAATCTCCCACTGCCGGGGCGGTACTGGGACCAGTTGGTAATGTGACACACCAGTTTGGTGGAGGCGGCTGAATGAAAAAGAGGGTATCTGGTCAGAAGCCAGAAGAATTCGGTATTGAAAAAAGAGTCACCACTACAATCGCAATGCCATCTTAGACCCACAGTTCGTTGAAAACTATGAAACTCCCAAGGCAATATAAAAGAGGTGGGAAGGCGATAAAATACACCGTATGAATGTGGTGGGCTTCGGTTTTGAGAGTGATGTGAGTCTTTTGAATGTTGTGCCGCTTATTGGCAACAAAAAAAACCACACAATGACCAAAGGAAGTGTGAGGATCGTAAGATGTTGCATGTGCAGTCAGGCCCAGTTGACCAGAGTGTCCAGAGTTCAAACTTCTGGGTTGTAAAAGCATGTTCAGCTAAAGAGATCTGAACCATACAGCCGAATGTAACATATATAATGTATGTCTTTTGTCTGAACGTGCCAATCATGAATGTACAAATGTTGACGGTAAATACTCACCAATCTGTACCACCAGCAGAAGGCCCAAGCCTAGTAGGAGATGACACAGTTAACTGAGAATACAGGGAACGGCTTTACCACACCCAGAAGTTCACACTTAAAATTGGTGATGGATAGAGTTAGAACAAAAAAGGCAAGCAGTACTTTTAGATCATCTTCACCATCATCGTGGGCTTCTTGGTGTAGTTGTACAGTACCTTACAAACTTCTGATTACATAATATATACTGAAAATGTGTACAAAGCTTAGTTTTTGTGTGTGTGTGTCCCATGAAAGTTTACATGTGGTTTATAGAAATACACCAGCTTTGTCTGAGGAAGAAAATAGTAGATATTCTGCTCCTTGCCATTGGCTGACCATCTCTAAAACATCATATATTTTCTGTGGTTGAGTTCAGTTAAGAGAATTGTAGCCTACTGTTTCTTTTTCCAGAAGAACATTGATTATAATAAAACAACTATGATAATAATAAGCAAAATTAGGACAATGTAATGATTGTAATTGTAACATAGTCATGTACCTGCAAGCAAATTACGTCGGGTCATTGTGTTGTAAAGTATGTTATTCATAAAATGAATCTTCCTGGGAAAAAAATGGAAAATGTATGAATACACACAGTACATAGATACAATTGAATAAATATACAGTTGTATACTATACGTTTTTACAACTATACAATCACCATATTAATTAAGTAATTTTCATAGAACTGATGTTATATTTCATAAATTATTTGCAATTTCGATAAACCACATTCATAAATATTAGATTGCATTACACTCTTCAACATTTAGTGTCCTATGAACCTACTGATCTGGATAAGCTAGCTGTTAAACAAGGTCACATTCATGTCCAGAACTAGGTCAAATATACACACTTCCATGTACTTCAGTTGCCCTTACCATAACTTGACAAGTATAATCAATGGAATGGAACCAATGAAAAGATCTGAAAAGTGCCAACTCCACCCACCTGCAGCCTATTCAATAAAATGTTTGTACCAAGTACTAGATATCTTTAAATGCTATTCACAAGTACACCTGTGTTGCCTTTATATTTCAAGTGATGCTATCTACAATACAATACATTAAAATGAATGTGATCAAATTACCTTTCTCCACCAGTGACAGAGGGATAGTTCCAGGCTGTACTGTGTTCTTGCTGATTTATACTTCTCACTTTCCCTAATAATTATAGACCAAAGTACAAGTGATAAGTTTGACTTTTCCGGGCAGTGGGAGACTGATTACCTAATACATTAAATGACGCACACAATGGAGGTCCACACAACTTAATATTAAATCATTACATACGAAGGGTAATTTCTAAATATGTAATTACGGCACTGAATTACAGCATGTTATACGTATAAATAGCCACACTTTAATTATATTTTTTTTATTTTATTATTTTCATTATGGCATTATACACAATCCATGGATCATATTTCGTTTATTGACCATTTATATTAAAAAAACTTGTATTTATGATCTTTTATTTTCATAATAACCACTTTTATTTCATTAGAATTAGATGTATATTCTAAGCTATTCACATCTAAGCTATTCACATCCTGACCAAAGACTCGTTTCACTGTCTGACGGTTTTCAGAATAATCACAGAGGGCATGTCAATCATTGTTTCCCATTATTGATTTCTGTAGCATTTCCTTTTCACCCACACTGACAATACAGAACTGCTACCACGCCAAGCATACTCTCAATGAACACAGGATTTAATGTTGTTCAGAACAGTCCACACAAGAATATGTTATCCTCCTGTAGAGCTAGAGTCTTAGCCAATATGTCAGTTATATTATACGTGGGTCAAAATGTCATTGTAGGTATATCTTTCTACCATACCTGTGAATATTACAAGGGACAGTTTGTTATTTATGATGTAGGATGGGCTGGTCAATGGGAAGTATGTCACCACCTTCCTCTGTGACATTCTTGAACACGTGAGAAGGGATGTGAGCCCCCGAACGGTACTATTTTACGGGGTCCTGATGTTTGAGCGGGGCTGACGGATTTGGTGGGTCTGAACAGATATTTTAATACTATACGGCGCATGTTTCGCTAGCTCAGTGCACCTGCTCCAGCAAAGGAAGCTAATCTGTAGTGTGAACAGTGGAAAACACATACATAGTCGGGGGATGTTGAACTTCCAACAAGGGGCTGCAGCACTAACTGCAGCACAACCATCTCCTGTACCTTCGTATTTAACAAAAAGATACAGCTCCCTCCCAATCTCGATATAACATCCACTGCAGGAGTTCCTTGTGAAGAAGAATCACTTTCTGCACGCAAACCGGGCACAAACCAGTGATCGGAACCAGTCGGCCCCACAACACATGCAACCTTCGCTTTTGGTTCCGTGTTCCGTGAAATGTTGAAATGAACCCCACAACTTTCCCACCCGACAAGGTATACATTGGAAACTGTTTAAAACTGAAAGTAGAAAGAAATTGGAACACGGTGCCGCCAGTCTCATATATAGGCAAGCAATATTGACTAAATGAGCTGCACAGTTAGGAAGTACTGTATGTTGCATGTCCTTAAAAGTAAAGCCAAGTGCTTGGACAGCAAGAGGGAGGATGTGGTTGTTGAATGTTGCAGCTAGAAATAAAAAAATATAGCAGGCATGATTCCTGTTCTACTTGATGAAAAAGCCTCTTGTTTCTAAATATGTTTATTAGAATGTTCATAAAAACGTTTGCTAATGTACGCGGCTCTGAAGAGTACCGCCGGCCCATTTTTGACCAACCTCTCAGCCCAACCAATATTCATCTGTGTCTAGGTGACATCTTTAACATGTTTTTTTATTTCATACAGACTTCTGGGGCCCTTGATGGAACACAGCTGGCAATCCTATTAACTTGCAAATTCAACAAAATAGAAAACAGTAAAAAAAAGGAATGTTTTAAATACAATCCCAAGGTGTTTATTGAGTAATATTTACAAGTGCCAGTCCCCTGTCATATTCCCATTCAATCACAGATTTAATATGGCCCATTGGTATCAGAACACAATATTTCAAGCCATTCAGCTGACGAAAACAATATAAAGGTTTCCCCTAACCACCGAAACATAGTCAGACATGTTGTTATTTCCCTAATGGTTCAGGGTAGCATTGGAGGGAAAATAACAGATCCTAGATCTGTAATTACAGGCAACATCTACTTCAAGTGCATTCATTGCTTCCACAAGAAAGTGAGATGAACCAAACAATCAGACTTCGGTTGACACAACAGCATTCAGAGAAAAGTTATTGGACATGATATCTCCTTTGTATTACAGAGAGAATGAAAGATGATGAATTATGTCCCTGCTACACAACCATCGGCATCAGACTTTGCCACCTGGCATTGAGGGATCACTACCCTCAAGATCAATAAAAGCCGCTACCCTTTCTGTGTTGTGCCCAATCCGTTGGCAGCTTCCAAGCTCAAGCATCGTCCAAATTAGATTTGCCATCGCTGAAATGTGCCTTCAATCTATCTGGAGAATAGATAGCATTACACTGACACACTGCTGAGGGCAAAATATCATGAGGCATATAGTGTAGATGTAGTGATAGAATGTGCCTCGGTAGCCTGTAGTTTTGAAAACAAAAAGCGGTTGGTTGAAATAAACATTTCCATACACAATTGACAATGGCAGCTTCCAAACACCAAAATCGTAACATATCATACACCATTGGATGACATAGCAGTACACAAAAAAACATTGATCCATCTTGGCTCATGAGCAACACTTTCACAACTATTGGCTAAAAATATTATAAAAAACTCCTGTGTGTATCTTTAATTACATAACATAAAAAGCAACATCATTTCAGGCAAGGTGTTTTCATTCTTTCCCATTGGGTTACAACCAAAGCAATGGCAGATTACTAATTATTTGTGCCTTGTATGTTTGCTAAGTGTGAGCTAACAACAGTTCACCAAAACTCAGATCGGTAATAAGTCATGTCCAGTTTACGTAAAGTATGTATTTACGTAAAGTATGTATCTTTACTAAAATAACTTTTTAGTATTCTCTGCTGATGGGAAAATAAATCTGCTTTCCCAGTCGGATGTCAAATCAGGTTATCTTGAACAATATTAAACAACGAAAAGTGATACGGTGTAAAGAGATGTGTAGTCCCGTGGCTAACAGCATATCAAGCCTTAGTATCTGTTTGATCGTGCGATTTTTGCAAGACACCTTATCACTGTGTGTTTGCCTATAGTTTGACAGGCAAGTTGAAAGAGAGTTTAGCCATTTGATCTGCTGTTTCAAATAGACATTTTTATTGCTACCCTTTCTATTAACGTGTAGAGACCGGGAATAGCTGTCAAGTATTTTACTGATTAGTGTATTTTCTACAACTAGTATATTGGCCAATACACTTGTCAATAAAAGAAGCTGAAACCGGAACACAGCATTTTAAACCCAATCAATAAAATAACTCTGTGCTAAGGTATTCTACTGAACTTAATTAAATTGTATACTACTGAATAAACTGCAATATACACTACTGGACCTTACTACACAGAATTGAAATATATACTGCTGTGCTTTACAATACTGAATGAACCTGTCCTGTACTTTACGGTATTCTATATGATCTGTGTTTTGTATAATACTGAATTCAAATGGAATAGATTAAACGGTTCTGTGCTGTCCAAAGTTGCAAAACAAAGATTGTGATAAACAACTCCAACATCAATTTGACCCCGTATTTCAGGAAGATTCTGTGTGACAATCAACCCCTGTGACAATCAACCCCTGTGACAATCAACCCCTGTGACAACCAACTTCTGTGACTCCCAACCCCTGTGACAATCAACCCCTGTGACAACCAACTTCTGTGACTCCCAACCCCTATGACAACCAACCCCTGTGACAACCAACTCCAGTGACAACCAACTCCTGGACACCCAACACCCTGTGATAACCAACCCCAGTATCCAAAACCGTGATCCACATACAATACATGTGTTCATAAAAAAAGTTCAATAGAAAATGATGCGGATTCCTGTGAGGCAGACTGCTTCACAGACTGTGCTGATTCATTATGAGGACTGCTTCACAGACTGTGCTGATTCATTATGAGGACTGCTTCACAGACTGTGCTGATTCATTATGAGGACTGCTTCACAGACTGTGCTGATTCATTATGAGGACTGCTTCACAGACTGTGCTGATTCATTATGAGGACTGCTTCACAGACTGTGCTGATGCATTATGAGGACTGCTTCACAGACTGTGCTGATGCATTATGAGGACTGCTTCACAGACTGTGCTGATGCATTATGAGGACTGCTTCACAGACTGTGCTGATGCATTATGAGGACTGCTTCACAGACTGTGCTGATGCATTATGAGGACAACTTGACGGTCACTATTGTTAAGTGTGTATATTTCTCGCACGTGGATACAATTAGTGGATGTCTTTTTAAAAGACTCTCTAGCATCGTAATGATTTCTATACAGTTGTTGACTCTAAAAGTAAAGTGACGCTGAAATAGATAAAAAAAAAGTGTCATCCAACCACACTTTCAATCAAACACTTTTTTACCTACCAGGCTATTGTAGCAAAAATAAGTGTGGGGCTTCTCTGAACACCCACTAAACCCTAACAAAACCTTCTGGATTCCTAAACTCCTGAGATGTTTTGGAATCAAATGAATTAGAATCACAATGTGGGATGACTCATGAACCCTGGAGTGCCCCAGAGCTTGACACCTTGAGCGGTTCTACTGCATAGAATAAAATGTAGCAGCATGGTTAGGGCCAACAGACATGGAATAAAACACGAGAAAAGAATAATAAGTTGCCAAAGATTTCCTGTGGCCTAGGGGTTACTGGTAGTTATATTGATGGCAGACAAACTTTGTTGAAATGCCTGTTTACCATTAAACAACTTCAATACCCAAATAATCAATAGTTCATGGTGTTGTACGGAAAGTTCCTCAGACTTTATGCAGGGGTACCAGAAATAGGAAGGAGAATAGCCACTGTTCAAACGCTGACATAATTGTGTACAGTGGCAAAACTTGGCACAGACATGTATCTATTGAAATTGGATATGTTGTGACTATGATAAGATGAGGGACCCCTAAATGAATCAGTGGCTCTTAAGATCTGACTACTAGATGTGTAGATACTGGCCGATAACTAAAGCTAGACAAATTAACTTTTAACCAATTGTGACAAAAACAAAATATGCTAACATGGTCTTACTGAGCGAGTGAACAAAAAAATAACACTGATGCCGACTAAATGTACAAACACATGTTGAAATTTAGCATTTTCAGCTGTACTGTTGTAACTCAGTAAGGTTTGGCAGACTAAGTTCTTTAATACATACAAAAATAAATAATTGGAGTATGAAGTGCAGGCCGCCATTTTGCCCAATGCTAATCTAATCAGTGTATCCCCCTTGCTTAGCACCAAAATCAATGACACAGGAGTTTCATGATTAACTATCAGACTATCAGCGGGTTAGGTGCTGTATCTCTCCTGTGTACTCAGACATTCAGATATTTATAGCAGAAGGGTTGCATGATTAACAGATAATGAACAAAAGGATATGTTGTATAACAGGTGATAGATGGTGGCATTCATAGTGGCTTCAAAACTAATAACAAGGAAATAACTGTACTTTGGTGATCCTTTCATCATAGCAAATGCCATGGCAAAGCCACATATTTTATTCTCTGGCATAGATGGGTCATTTTCAACCCCAAAACACCAAAAACATTTGTAAACGAATAACTGATAAACTTCTTTATCATTTTGAGTTATTTCCTCTAAAAACATAAGCAATAAAAAGGTAAACATTCATTTGGACCAGTGTAGTTCTTCATCCTGACGCTGTCATCGTTGACAAACAAACAATAAAGCAATTTACCAAAATTCACAGGCCGACAATCCAATGTCATACGAAAGACTAAGTTAGCGTAGTATTTACAGTGAGTTCTATTTGAAGTAGACTAAATAAATCATGAGTTTTAAGACACCAATATGTACCCCCTCCTCTCACAAACGAGAGGTTGTCGGCGTCTGACCAAACCTGAAGAGTTCTATTCTGTATATATGTACACATGATGTTCTACATACACAGGTTGAGTTAGATGTTGGTCCTTGGGTTTGAAGCAGATTATGGAAGGCAAGGAGATATGGAACAAGCGACAGGTGGTCCTGTTGCTGTGAAGGAATACGACAAAAGCCTCCTTTAATCCCCATGAAGCAAGGTCGTAATTACACCAATGAAATTGACAATCAGGTAGTCAGAGCGCCCATGAAACCCCACAGACACACACTTAAAAAAAATGTCACTTTGATATTCTTATAAAAAGACGAAAAACAACCGTTCATTTGACAATGCCCCCAGCCCACTTGTGTCAAAATATTACAGCACACGTCCCTCCCCGCCCTTTCAAATGCATCCCCTCACCCCAACCGACAACACTCTAGATAGGTAAATCCAACCAATAGGCTTAGACCATGAAACACAATGTCCAGGGATTGGCTCAAATTACAAGTCCAGTAAGGCAATGAGGCTGAGCAGGAGAGAGACACGACAGAACCAGAGGGATCCTGCCTGGTTCTGTACCATCATTCCAGTTCCTGTTAAAGACACACACACACACACACACAAAGAGTGGCGTCACATTTAGAATACATATTGTGCATTTAGGCCCCTTCATCGCAGTACTAAAGTCAGGTCCTTATGACTACTAGGTCATATTTACCATCGCCCCACTAAAGTCAAGTCTTTATGACTATTAGACCATGGCAGTGTGTTTTATTTCAGGGCTGTAGAAAGACCCAGGAATTTCATGATGTTTTTGTTTGATTAACCATTTTATAACATCTAAGTAAATTGTTCCTCAATAATTTAGTTTACTTTTTGTTGTTCCTATGCACCCAGATGCTCTTAAAATGTCTTAAACGCAAAAAGGAGTACTGCGCGTGTGTAACAGGCAGTCAGCAATACTGAGCACATGGGGGAAACCTGCTGTAACCCTCTACCCTCTCTACCCTCTCACTTCCCTCTATCTACCCTCTATCTACCCTCTCACTACCCTCTCTCTACCCTCTCACTACCCTCTCAACACCCTCTCACTACCCTCTATCTACCCACTCACTACCCACTCACTACCCACTCAGTACCCTCTCACTACCCTCGATCTACCCTCTCACTACCCTCTCACTACTCTCTCACTACACTCTCATTACCCTCTCACTAAAGCATGTCACTCAGTGACAGACCTCAACTTCCCAAACAGCCTAATTAGTTCACAGGCCGGCTGTAAAGGGAGACCAAAGAGCTAACCAGTTGCATTACAGTACAAGCTGCAGGAAAAAGTACAAGCTGCAAGAACAAAAATTCATACAGTTAAATTTGACCCTATCCTCCAAGCCAACAACGACTGGGCTAGTGTTTGGTCTCCTGTAGAGAACAAATATAAATGAGTCTCTCTTGGTTCCAATTAGCACTAAAGCTCTTGTACCCTTCTGTGTCCAAAAACTAGTAAATCTTGTTAGTTGCAGGCAACACTTCCCGTTGGGGCAACACTACCTGTTTGGAGACAGTATTAGGTTAATGTATTTACTCCTGTAGTGAGTACAGATCACAGCAGCTGGCAAGTCCAGTGTGAGGATGTCCTTTAATCCTGACACAAAAGCTAGCCGGTGAAACGCCTTGGGCATAGGTGGTATTTGGCTCGATATTCGTCAAATTTTCCTTTGAATCTCAGGGTCTGTCATTACATCCCAATTATGAATGCAGTATTTTAGGTATAGGAAGTGTCTTTACAACTCCCTTTAGCCCACCCTTATCTGTGGGAAGTAATATGCCCTTTAACAGAAAGCTGTTTAGGGCCTGCATCCACCCAATCAGGCCTCACCTGAGTCCCGGGAGACAATGGTCTCGTGAGCTGCTCCGTCACCACCCTCCCCCCAGGTGCGGATCTCCAGGACCACATAGCCGTTGTCTTTGGGTAGTGGCAGGGTCACAGAAGTCTTCCCCTTGTCCAGAACCTTCAGCGCAGACTGGCCCTCGTGCTTATACAGGACCTGAATACAGCATGGCATTGTCTCATTGAATACACCTTGAAAAAAGAATAGCGTCCTGGGGAACTCAACGAAACAACAGTTATTATAGGCTTAATGAACGTTGGCTTCCTCCCTTTTTTAACCCCGAATTGCTGAATTAGACAATGTTTTCATGACTTATATTTATGTCCATGCACAGGACTATACACTATAAAACATCCTAAGAAATTGTTATCTAATGAGGTAATTCCCAATGTTTTTTCAGGTGGCCCATCAGTGTTTTGATGTCTTTAGATTAGGTACTGTTTTATTCCTTTAATATTTTATTAGCTCAGTGGGTCTTATGCACACAACTTTACTCATATGTGCCACAAAACATTACATTATTTCATTTACTTTGATAGAGAACTTTGACTATGGCGAATGTACAGTGCATCCGAAAAGTATTCACTGCGTACGTGTTTTTATATTTTCGTAAAAATTTTTGCACAATTTTGCAAAAAAATATGAAATCACTTCGTCATTATGGGGTATTGTGTGTAGAATTTTGAGGAAAAAAAAGTATTAATTAAATCCATTTTGGAATAAGGCTGTAACATAACAAATGAGGAAAAAGTGAAGCGCTGTGAATACTTTCCGGACGCACTGTATACCCACATGCACCAATCAAAGAGTAACTGACCTTGTAACCCAACACAGCCGATTCATTATCTAGGGCCTTTACATGATCCCACCTCACAGTGACCCATGAGCCATCAGTCTTCCAGGACACGTTAGCAGGGGCACGATTAGGAGCTAAAAAACAAAAGAGAGTTACTGGCATGTTTCACTGTCCAACTGCCAATAACCAAGCAATGACAAGGAAGGGCAGTGTTAAGGAATTAAATCAACAAACAACAACAAAAATTAAAAGCAACAGAAACTGACTACGACTAATAATAATCATATGTTTGTACTCTGCCCTTTGCAATAATTTGAGTTGTAAATAACTTTTAGATCAAAGCGCGGGTTTGTATTCTAACAAATACCATTATGTTAAAGTAAATATTCTCCAATTTTATTTTAGCATACATATTATTTTCAATATCTGGACATGCTAACACTTTTGGCACATTTATATTTGTTTCGGGGCATTTTGGGACATATTATCATCTAAGCAACGTAAAGAAATATGCACTGTAATTATTTGGTTGCATATCTGCATACAATAACCAGAATGCATTGTGCTGCTGCCATCAACAGCTGAATCAATGACGACAAGTAAGCTAGTTCCACTGTCAGCCATACATGCCCAAGCCAACCGTTGGTTTGCACTTTGCAGTGAAGACTCAGGTTCTAAGGTTTTTTGCAGTGAGCACTGAGAATGAGTATTCATCATCTGACCATCTTTTACTTATTGTCCATTTCATTATAGTGAGGTTTCTTCTTTCATCCACTGTAGAGGTCTTCCTTGGCCTACCAGACCGATTATGATGGCTGAGATCTCTAGCGCTTCGCTTCCTTTTTATGATGCTCCAAAGGTTTCAGTAAGCCTAAAGATTTAGCTGATTTATTTGCCAGCCTCCAAATGATTTCACTGACTTTCATTGATTCTACTATGATCTAAATGTAATCTAGCATCTATCTTCATTTATGATGGCAAATAAGTATATTATAATACATGCAACTGTATTATTGGTTATCCTTGGTGCACTACAGAAACCCTCGATAGCGTTGAGTTGGCCAGACTGGTCTGCACATGGATCTAACTGACGGCCTCCTACACAGGCTGCCGGAACCAGTCATCTTTCTTCTATTATCTGCCAGACATAAATCTAATAAATGATAGATATCGATTTTGAGCCATGAAATGTAGTGTCATATTTTAGGTTAAGCCTTTTCTTTTTCATCTTGAATTCCTGAAACATATTTCTGAAATGTCAACGGAGCTTTGAGCGTATCGGATTGCGTTTAGTTACGAAATCTGACCTTTTGGATATCATTTTAGTGACATATTAGAGAAAGAACCTACTGAACATTTCTAAACATGAAGATTTGTAAATGTAATATTTATTTAAAAATGCAAGCAAGTTCAATCTTATCACTAAAATGGGTTTCAGCGAATCTGAGCAGAGTGGGTGGAACCTTGTTTAAGGGGACTAATCGTCCACCGTGGCTCCAGAGAAAGCAGATGATCCTCTGGATCAGGATCAGCAGCTCACTGAGTCTCCAATCCACCACTCGAATCCCTTCACACCAACAGCTAACTACCAGGCAAACAAAATTGTGAGATGCTGAAATGACAGCGGCTTAAGGCCTTAGGGACCCTTTAAGAATCCTGTTTGCTGGGTATATACTGGTAGCCAGGTGCATGATGGATATCCCCACTCCCAGACACACTGTGTGTTTGACCGCCAGGGGTTTCTCAGCTGGTAGGGGCAATCCATCTCAACCCACAGAGGAGAAATCACTGTTACACAACCCGCCTGATCCAGGCCCGTGAACACAAGTCACATCTGCTACTGGTGAAGAGTTTGGCCCAGGGGATTGAAATTACAGCTCTGTGCGTGTTATGTCTTGCGGTGTCTTCGGCGCATGTGTGTGTGTGCTGCGTGTGCTGCGTGTGCTGCGTGTTGGGTGTGTGCCGCGTGTGCTGCGTGTGCTGCGTGTGCTGCGTGTGCTGCGTGTGCTGCGTGTTGGGTATGTGTGTGTGTGCTGCGTGTGCTGCGTGTGCTGCGTGTGTTGGGTATGTGTGTGTGTGCTGCGTGTGCTGCGTGTTGGGTGTGTGTGTGTGTGCTGCGCGTGCTGCGCGTGCTGCGTGTTGGGTATGTGTCATACGTGGTCTCCTGGTGGTGACAGCAGCTCTGGGTGAGGCGGGTCCAGTCCCGGCGCTGTTGTAGGCCAGTACGGTGACATGGTACCGGGTGCTGGGTCTCAGTCCCGTCACGCGAGCCGTCGTCTCCGGCCCGGCTGTGCGCACGCGGTCCGCCGCTGCCTCCCGCTCATGCTGACGCCAGTACCGAATCTGGCACACGGCAAACACACCATCTGGTTACGTAATCGTCGCTCACGCCGTTCAGACCCACCGAGGGGGGGCCATGAGACGAAGTAATGTCGTTACGCTTGGCTTGGAGCGGCTGCACGCGCGTTGTGATGACGTCCAAGAGACTTTAATACAAGCGATACATTAACAAAGGGGAACAAGGGGAGTTAAGGCAGTTCCGTTCACGCCCTCCACAGCAAGCTTGGAGAGTCACCGATGTGGCTTGACGATTGGCACCTTGGGTAGAGCTAGAACGGTTGGAACGTTGTTAAGGAGGGTGGTCATGTGTGTAGCAAAGCAGAGGAGTGGGGCCTGGCTGTCTGGCCTGGTGAGTTAGCTAAACTGTTAGCCAGAGCACAATGGCGTCGGTTTCATAACTTGCATTCTAGAAACCCAGAGGCTAGGGAGAAGGCGTACCTTTTGGGTGCTTTTTCCAGGGTCGTTGGAATGTTATTACAAAAATGTTTTCTAAAATATATATTTTTTTAATATATCTGCATCGCGATGGCCAGATTGACTTGCATTGATACTTATATTTTCCTCTTCTTTTCATACTGATGATTAAGGCATTGTTAATCTCTTAAAGCATATTTTCCTTGTGCAAAACATCATGGTGAGATATTAGTGTAGCAAAGCCAATTGCACTTTGACAATATTAACAACTCTCACTGTGACTCTCCCATTGTTTCTCTACAGGGCCATCCTGATAAACCAACATCAGACATATTCTTGTCTGGCAACGGCCACAACATGATCCAAACAAAACGCTAGCCCAGCTAATAAATAAATAAAACCTTTATTAGCTGGAGGATAAAAGAT
The DNA here is from genome assembly GCA_016801125.1 of Novumbra hubbsi. Classification (NCBI taxonomy): domain Eukaryota; kingdom Metazoa; phylum Chordata; class Actinopteri; order Esociformes; family Umbridae; genus Novumbra; species Novumbra hubbsi. The sequence goes on from JACXGK010005800.1 coordinate 18,094, forward strand.
CAAGGCTGAGTAGGAGATGAGGACTGTGGCCCCATTAACTGATAGCACCGTAGCAGTTACCTATGCTTACAGTGGTAATCACTAGATTAGAAGATAAGTCTAGACATGCTACCCAAGTATTCTATCAACCCTATTCTATTAACAGAGCGGTACTTATAAAAACATTAAATAATTAGATTCCAATCTAAAATAAACATACAACAGGAAAATAAACTAATGTCCTGCTTAGTGAGTCCCTAGTCCTTGTAGCTGTGGGATCCCTTCCCTATCCAGCTTTGTTTCCCCGCTGCTAGGCTAATAAAACAATAAGTCTCTGGAAGGATATGCGGTGATATTGTTTGGGCTACATGGTGAGGCATATTTGGATGAACTAAATATATGTGCTGAGAGTGTTGGGGTCCTGACCTCGTAGCCCCTGAGTATGCCGTTAGCGCTGAGGTGTTGGACCGGTTCCCACGACACCTGCATGTCGAACGCTGTCAGGGCCAGGGCGGTGATCCTCGAAGGTGCCACCGTGGGCTCTGCGGGGCAGATCCAGGGTCAGGGGTAGAATACGGGTTGGGGAGTCAAGACATATTACAACACGTCATGAACGTCTGTTACACCATGTCGTCGGGAAGCAAAGTCTGGCAGTATTTCTGCTACGTGTGCGTCAAAAGCATGTGTGCGTTTCTTTTCTGGAATTTCTATGTGGCTGGCATGAACTACAGATCTACCCCATTATCGCTGTGCCAATGCGGTCAGGGGTCACAACAGTGCCCAGGGGCATTGCATGTTGCCTCCTTGTCTCAGCACTGACAGTTTGGATGGGTTTCTGCGGAACCGAGTGGCCTTGCATTGTTGCACAATAGCCACTTCTTGTGGTTGGATTGTGCTACTAGGATTGTGCAGCTCAATCCTTGTTGTTGGTCGGTGTTTGGGTTCTCTTCTAAGCACATGGGGCCTGGTGAGTACTTGCTGCCTGAGCCAGGAGTGTGATATCAAGCCGAATGGCTTGGCGTAGTGTGGATTGGAGAGCACGTCTCTATCTTGGACTCTCCTGTACCTGTCTAGGAATTTTTGCAATGACATAAGGCCATGAACACGTGTGAATAAGGTGAATAAGTCATTTTATAAAATGTGGTCTTGTTAATAATAATACCAAGTACATTTTGCAGGTTTATGTCTGTGTTGTTCCTGTAATATTCTGGGCAACTAATTAGCTAAATGTATTTAGGCATATGTTAAAAGTCCTAGAAAATAAACAATAAAAAGTAATTGTCCCCAAGAATCATGCCGAAGTTCGTGAAAGTACATGGTTGAATTCTGTTGTATTTTGTTTCTTGAGTAATTGTTGATTGCATTTTGTACTTTGTGTATTTTGTGCTTATCATTGCTTTTCATGTTTTTGCTGCGCCCCCTGGTGGCAGTTCATCATAATGTTGCTAATCCCTTTTAACTGCACCAGAGTGATCCATCTGAAAGGTGAAGGATTACATCTATTGTTAAGAGCTAGTGTGGGCTCACCCTCCTCCGCAGAGGCCACCACAGTAATTCAGCTGAAGGGGTTCAGGTTAAGGACTAGTGTTAGAGTAAAAGGGGTATGGTTGCTCACCCTCCTCAGCAGAGTGCACCAGGGCAATCTGGCTGAATGGACCCTCTCCTTTGCGGTTATAGGCCTTTATCTTCACCTCAAACGGGCAGTACGGGGACAGGCTCTGGTTGGAATACACGTAGCGTGACGACTCCACGTTGGAGACCCGCTCCACCATCCACGTCGGGGTGCCCTGCTTCCGGAATTCCAGGATGTAGCCAAAGCCGTCTCCGTTCTGGTACTCTCTGGACATGGGCTGGATTTGGATTCAAACACGTTTTGGGTCAATGCAAGTGAGGACCTCCCTCTCTTCATCCAAGCACGGTCAGAAACGCCCCCCCTCCCCCACTGACCGTCCAGGTGACGATGAGTTCGTTGCGGTCTCCTCCGCCGCCACCCAGTCCACTCGGGGCCACCGTGGGAGCCGCTTGCTGCGTGCGCACGGTGTGTGAGGGTATGCTAGGCTCGCCGCTGCCCAGGATGTTGCTGGCGATGACTTGGAACTCGTAGTCCATCCAGGGCAACAGGCCGATCACGCGAGCTGCCTCGGCATTGCCCTCAATGTGAGGAGGGACTGTGGCAGAACCGAGGAGGGGAATGAGAGAGGGGAGAGAGTGGCCGACGGGTTGATGCAATAACACGTTCATGTGGAACTGCATTCACAAATGCAAATAAAAACACACACACGCATGCACACACACACACACACACACACACACAGGGCTTGTGGGGGTGGAATGTTGTTGTTGTTCACATCATGGGGTGCCAGAAGGCCTCCCATAATGCCTTGCTCTACGAGTTGCTGCCCAAAGCCCAGGCCCGCTTGATTAATTAACGATGCCATCAAACATAATGGATTTACTTGCGTTAGAGCTGGATGAGATGTCGTGCTGATAAAGGGAGTCATACTATGATTCTGTTGTTTTTCTTGATTATTCAGTTTGATAAATTTCAGGGGATGTTTTAACCCAGAGAAGCCTTAGGTTAAACCGCCATGGTTTTCCACTGTAAAGCAATGTTCTGGATGATCTTTGGATGTGATAAAGATGAAGCCTACACAAGTAAGCATAGTAGAAACTGGATGTTCAGTCACTCTTGGACACAATTGTTTCTCTGCAACATGTTAGCTTTCTTGTTTTTCCAAAGCATCCAATGTTCAGTAATTAGCCTCAGTACTAACTGATGTCAATCAGTTTAAAGATTGTTTTCCCTAACAGGCAAAGAAAGGTAGGCAAAGTTAGCTAACCGGCAAAGATAGCAAATTTTGTTAAGAATATCTTTTAAACACATTAGCCAATGTCAGCAACAAACAGCTAACTAAACAATAAAGTTTAGTGAATAAGTGAGTTTGCCAACCAAGCTTGCTCAAGTTGAAATAAAATTAACTAAATTGTATCCAAAACATCATTAGCTAGCTAACTAGCTTGCTTAGTTTGATAATCAACACCATGCCACAACATTTTCTAACACTGCTATGTATTAGATTACTTTTATTGTATTAAAATCATTAATTGCAGTAACATTTTGTGTTTCCTTTTTTGACAACTACACATTTACTCTAAGGCTTTTTGTAGCATGAAACATTCTTTCAAATGTTTTACTACCCAGTTAGTCTTCAGTGAGCTCCCCACAGAAACTAGTCAATTAATTGTTAATATCTATGGCTTTTAACCTTAGTTGTAGAAATGCAGGAAATTAGCTATAGATTGCAAACATTTCTGGAGAAGGACATACAGACTCATCAAATTAATATCCATAATCATATCTGTTTTATCCATATTGATATCGGTAATTGGATTTATATGTGAGCGGAAAACCTGGACGTGCGTTTCAAATGCTGATGAAGCCTGTAACTCATACACATTACAGCTCTGTCACTTAAGATGAATCTCAGTGCCCGTTTTCAACAGAGTGCATTGCTGTCCCTTCACACATTCATAACACATTGCTAAATGCAAATAAATATTCAAAACAGCTGAAAAAACAAATAATTTAATCTATTCAATTAATCACCCAAATAAAATAACCTTGCTTCAACCGGCTACACTTTTGCAAACAATAAATATTGAACAGTATCTTCCCAGCAAACTTACTGAAAATATAAAAATCGAATAGGTCATTTACATGTAGATAATCATTTTGACCCTTCGCCATTAAGCACTGAATTGAGCTCAGATGCATATTGTGTCCTGATCTAATCTGCTCTAATCCACATGTGCAAAGCTTGTCAAGCCATATTCAGGAAGACTTGAAGCTGTGATTGCTATCATTGACACTTCAAGTTCTTAATAAATGGACAAAACTTTTATGTAGATGAGATTTTTATTTTAAATTGGCAAAGACATTTTTAAAAACATGGTTTTGCTATGTTATTAAGGGGGGTATTGTGGAGAAAGTGAAGTGGTCTGAATACTTCTTGAAGGCCCTGTGGTCAGACAAACTGGACAGGATCCTGTGTGTGTCTTGGGGAGTCTGACAATGCAGATGGAACTATGAGAGGAAGGTAATTTGCTTGAATCCAGTGTTGGTAGCAGGCACAGTCTAGACCTGTTTCTTAAAAGATCACCAAAATAGCCATAAGGGGATGCGTGATGAAGCTGAGTTATTTCTTTCCTGATTGCAGATGATAAAAAAAGTACAACACATTCTTTATAATACTGGTTTAGTCTGACCCAACTCCACCGGATTGGTTGTATCCCTTACCTCTAAAACCAAGGTTCCATGCCTACATACACACCCACACAAGCATGCAAGTGCGCACACCTACACACACATACACAAACAGCAGTGGTTCCCTCACCTGTCCTCATCCTCTTCCAACCAGGTGAAATTGGCGAGCGACTCATGATGACATATTTCCCAATGGGGCTGTGGTTGTCGTAGCCACGACTCCAGCGCAGTTCCACGGATGTCTCGGCCACGTTCTTCACCACCAAACCACCGGGAGGTCCTGGGGGACCTGAAGAGAGAGACTCTCTAGTGAGGGCTTTTATCGAACTCTGTGTTTAGCAACTACAAATCCACACCCAGGAAGTAGTGCAGGAAGCTCATTGTGACCTGGAAGGGAAGAGGATTAGGTAAGTAATGAAATTTTAATTTGATCGGTTTCACCGAGAAGTTCTGTGGTTTTCAAGACACATTCACAAACATTTGGGAAACATTTTGCTTTTATTGTCCGGATTAGTCCTGATGTTCCCAAATGGCAGTTTGAGTTGGTCCACAAAAAAAACTTTTCAGTATCAATAACCTTTTTCTGAGACATTTTTTATTATAGGGTTTATAGGTTTTACATAGTACCTGTATATGTTAAATTATAGTTTTAAAAGCAGGTAACGTTTTAGAAAATAAACCAACTGTTAGGTAGTTTTAGGGAACCCTGTGATGGATGTTCCAGTTTAGTTGATTGTTCCATTAGATTAGTGTCAATAGACAATGGAATAATATTTTTATCTTTTCAGAGGTTATGTGCACTATGTGATCAATTAGTGTGAATAATAATAAGTAATTCCATTTAGCACTGTAAAATTAATTAGAATTTTATATAGACCTGTTGTCTTGTAGACTATATAAAAACACAGAACTATAAGTCATATTCGTTTTACGCCAAACAATGACTAATTAGTAGGCCAAAGATAATCGCAGACAATCGTAATTTCAGCTTGATTATTTGAGTAAACACACATTTCTGTCAACTTGGCACCATATTAGTTAGCCAAAACCAATGTTTATTTTTAAGATGGATCCTGGACAGGGTTGCACTGTTTCACTCAAGCAAATCTTTGTGGTTGGTTATGCCCCTGCAAGCTCCATCGTGGCAGGTGACTGCGGAACGCGTTCCATCCGGTGCATGTGCCAGTGACAATGTCCTGGTCGAGTGAGCTGCGTTATGAGAAGCAGAGCGGTGCACACATTTTGGTCTTCCACCTCCTGCTGGGAAGCTGAGACGAGGAAATGAATCAAGGCCATAACTGCAAATTGGACCTTATGTACATGGAAGGGGAGATTTGAAAACACCTTTTTTATTGCCTCGGTAGTGTGTGGTCATTATTTAAAACTATATATACTTAAACACAGATTATACAAAAAGCCATTTCTCAAATTATTTTACATTAACTGAATACAACACAAGATTAGTGTTTAATTGAAACACACAATATTAAAATAACATACTTTTGATAGAATTGCCTTCTTTGGTTAAAATATATTTTCCAGTAGGTACTACAGGACTACAGTTTCTGTTTGATTCACATGGTATTTGCAGAAGCAGTAATCCCAAGTCATTTATCTACTAATATCTACTGTTACCTCTGTATTTTTAGAGGGTGATGGATCTCCATGCAACTGTGAACCGTCACATTTGCAATCAGTAGTAACAATCAGTTGTAACGCAAGACTTACTGTGTGATCCGTTTGGAGTTTGGATCACCACATACATAATGATAGTACCAAAGCAACTAAATAAACATTATATTTAGTCTAGATAACGTTAGAAGCACAATATCTAAAAGTGTTATGATTTATACCCAAGAGTTTAGAAAAATCTCCTCATACTTGTGGAAATAGTACCACAGCATTTACAAACCCTGTAGTGTGTCTGTGAATGCCGGTTGTCTACAGGTTAACTAATGCTACATCCCAAAGGGCCTACAGGTAAACGAATGCTACATCCCAAAGGGCCTACAGGTAAACTAATGCTACATCCCAAAGGGCCTACAGGTAAACTAATGCTACATCCCAAAGGGCCTACAGGTAAACTAATGCTACATCCCAAAGGGCCTACAGGTAAACTAATGCTACATCCCAAAGGGACTAAAGGTAAACTAATGCTACATCCCAAAGGGCCTACAGGTAAACCTATGCAACATCCCAAAGGGCATACAGGTAAACTAATGCTACATCCCAAATGGCCTACAGGTAAACTAATGCGACATCCTAAAGGGCCTACAGGTAAACTAATGCTACATCCCAAAGGGCCTACAGGTAAACTCATGCTACATCCCAAAGGGCCTACAGGTAAACTTATGCTACATCCCAAAGGGCCTACAGGTAAACTCATGCTACATCCAAAAGGGCCTACAGGTAAACTAATGCTACATCCCAAAGGGCCTACAGGCAAACTAATGCTACATCCCAAAGGGCCTACAGGTAAACTAATGCTACATCCCAAAGGGCCTACAGGCAAACTAATGCTACATCCCAAAGGGCCTACAGGCAAACTAATGCTACATCCCAAAGGGCCTACAGGCAAACTAATGGCCCTTTGGGATGGCAAGGGAGGATATTACCACCACGCTGCAAGGTCCTGCTCTGCCACATGAACTGTTTAAATGAAACACAATATAATTTCTCACATTGTGATAGTGGTTTTCATGCAGATGAGGGACAGAGGGTGTGATAGTTAGGATAAAACCACACACTAAATAACATTTGGAGACTAGTGAACATGGAAACCCGCAAGTAAGCATCCTTACACAATTCAGAAAAAGCTGCAAAAGAAATCTTTGTTTGAAGATGACCAATAAACAGAATGGGCGTATGAATGGGGTCTTACCTCTGACCACCAGTTTAGCCGAGGCTGTGGCGCTGTCCACAACGGTCTGAGCTGTACAGCTGTATGTCCCTGCATGACTCAGCTGACCGTTCACAATCAACAGATCGCCCATCGTCTCCTTCTGTTACAGAAAAAAAAACAGATGGGGGGCCGTTTTAGAAAAAGAGAGAATGTCAGACAGAGATAGAGACAGAGAGAGGGAGAGCAAGACAGGAGAGCGAGAATAAGTGAGAGAGAGAGCTTGTTCTGAAGTGGAGATGTAATAATTAATCAGAGACATGTGTGTCTGAGACAGAAAAAGCTAGTCAGGTATTTAGTATTCATATCATTTCACAGCAGTACTGAAGGTAACTTTCGGTTTAAATTAAATTTAATGACATCCAAAAAAAGCTTTGAAAGTCTATCCCATTATAAAGATGAATCCAGTTATTCTAAAATCACGTCGCTGACTGAAACTTGTTTGGATCAGGATTAGAAACTCTAATCCCCAGTAAACCCAGGGGACTGGAAAATGGCAATGCCACACCCTTTACCTAGAAGTGTTTCATCGGCAAGACGTGACTAGTGTAGCTTGGGACTAGTTACTGGACTGAATATTGGATGATCTCCTTGATATTGTCTGCAGTGTAACTATCTCTAATAATAATAATAATACTGCCATTATACTAATATTATCATTTAATTAAACCCATGTGAATGGTTATGACTTCATTAATCACACTAATCAAAATGAAATACAATGTTTAGGCTGTTTCATTAAAAACAATAGCTTAATCAATTTTTGGGACCTAATTAAATATACCCATTTATTCTTGAAGAATATAACTAAGAAGTACCCTTGGAAGCTCAGTCTCAGCTGTACTCCCTTTCGAAACCCCAAACAAAAACTGGAATGGAATCAATGCTGCAGCCAGGATGCTCTCGCAAACCCGACAAAACACACATTATCCCTGTGCATAAACCTCAATACAGGATCAAATTTAAGACACTGCTTATTAAAATGCAAATTAATTACTAAAAAATCATACAAAGTGATTTTCTGGATTTTTGTTTTAGATTCCGTCTCTCACAGTTGAAGTGTACCTATGATCAAAATTACAGACCTCTACATACTTTGTAAGTAGGAAAACCTGCAAAATCGGCAGTGTATCAAATATTTGTTCTCCCCACTGTTTGTGACACTAGCTATGGAAGCTAGTGGAAGCTTAAGAATGGGAAACCCGTCAAATTAGTATTATTATTACAATGGTCATATATACCCGCAATGTATTTAAAACGTAACATTTAAAAAACAAATCTTGATGGTCAGGCTTTCCATCCAAGTGAATCTGCCGATCGTGTTTGCCGCATCCTAACAAACAAACCCATTATTGCAATGGCTTGGTGTGGTGTGAATAGCTCACCCCCTCCACACGATGGTACGGCCCGACAGGGGTCTCCAGGTCCAGCAGAGCTCCGTTAAGAGCCCAGGTGAAGGTGAGGTCCATGGTGGGGTCATGTGATGCGTGACACTGCAGCGTGACATTCTCCCCCTGGTTGATGTCAGCGTTAGAGGGTGCCAGGGTGATTTTAGTTGCATCTGGAGGAGGCGAGAGGACAGCAGGAGGTGGAGAAGAAAGTGGGGAAGCAGAGTATAAAGGGGAACAGATTATGGAGATCAGGGAAGGAGAGAAGAAGGGAGGATGAGGTAGGGGAGATGAGAAGGCAAGGAGGTTCAGTTCACTGATCTGAATGTGTGTGTGTGTGTGCGTGTTTCTGTGTGTCTGAGTGTGTGCGAGCGTGTACCTCTGACAGACAGGTGTCCAGTGCTGTTGGCCTTGCCAAGGTAGTTCTCAGCAAAGCAGGTGTACTTCCCCTCATCTGCCCTGCTGATATTATAGATCCACAGGATCCCGTCTGGAGTTACTGTAACCCTGGGAGATGAAGCAGATGTGATTACTGTGTCTGTACTTGTTGTGAAATAGGAGTAAAGGGCAAAATCAAAGCTAAACAAAACACACACACACACACCCATAGGTGCCAAATTATTGCGAATGATAAACTGAAATCTCTCATGTATATACAGTATGCCCTTGCCATACACACTTCAAACTAAGCTCAGATGTATCCCGGGTCCTTTGATCATCCTTGAGATGCCTTTAGGATTGGATGAAAAGTCCACCGGCGGAGAATTCCGTTGATTGAACATGATTTAGAAAAGCCACATCTGTCTTTATAAGGCCCCTTACTTCACAATGCATTTCTGAGCAGAAAAAACAAAACCTCTCTGTTGACCTCTAAAAATTGTGTAGAATCGTACATCCGGGGACGGTTCTGAAAAGGTATAAGGCATTGAAGGTTCTGGGCTCCACTAAGTAAACGGTCAAGAATGCTTTGGTCAGAATGGTGGTCAAGATCCCATTGGCCACTCTAATTGAGCTTCAGATTTTCTTAATAGATAGGAGAAACATCTCAGTAGCACTCCATCAGAAAGACCTCTATGAAAGCGTGGCGAGGCAAAAGCTGCTGCAGAGAATGGGCACTTAAAAGACTCAGAGAGCATGAGGAAAAAATATTCCCTGTCTGATGAGACCAAAGTCAAACTATTAAGCTTTAATGCCAGGGGCTATGTCCAGTGGACACAAAGCACCACTCATCACCTGACTAACACCATCACTACATTGAAGCATGGTAGCTTGGGCATCCTGCAATTGTGATGCATCTTAGGAGGCACTGGAATAATGGTGAGAATTGAGGGAAGGATGAAAAAAAGTTATTGAAAAAAATTGGATCCAGAGTCCACCATAACTCAGCGAAACATCAACCCAAAACACACCACCAAGACAATGCAGGAATGGCTTCAGGACCGGTCGGTGAAATACCTTGACTGGCCTAGCCTGGTTTATGGAGCCCAACATATGTTTCTGGGTACCTGGTGTATGAAGCCTAACTTATGTTTCTGGGTACCTGGTGTATGGAGCCTAATTTCTGTTTCTGGGTACCTGGTGTTTCTGGGTACCTGGTGTATGAAGCCTAACTTGTGTTTCTGGGTACCTGGGGTACGGAGCCCATCATGTTTTTTCTGGGTACCTGGTGCTGTTGGTGAGGAGCTCAGTGCCGCGGCTCCAGAAAAGGGTAGGTTTGGGGGCGGCTCTCGGCCGACATTCCATCATAACCTGCCCCCCTCGGGCTGCTGGGATCAGCCTCCTCACCGGGTTGGAGCGGAAGTCTGGGGCCTGGACTGGAACACAAAGCAGAGGAGGATAGGATGGGGGAAGACGAAAGGAGGATGGGGGAAGATGGAGGAAGGACGGGGGGGTGGAGGAATTACAAGGGGGAAGATTACGGAGGATGGGGGAGAGGGTGAATGAGTGGAGAACATACATTTTAGGATTGGGGTGTGATTTCTGTCCTATTGTTTTAACCCTTGATCCTTGACCTCTCACCTTGCACCCTTAGCTCAGCATTGGAGTATATTGTACCGTGTTTGTTTTCAGCCACACACTGATACATCCCAGAATCCTCTAGGGCCAAGTTGACAATTTTCAGGCGACCCGCATTGACCTCCACTCTGTCCTGAGAGAGAGGAGGGAGGGATGTAGTGACAGGGATACTAGAAAGGGGAATGGGACGTGTCTGCGTAGTGTGTGTGTGTGTGTGTCTATGTGTGTCTGTGTGTACCCGAGGGTGTCAGTGTGTACCCGTCTGTGTGTACCCATGTGTGTCTGTGGGTAGTGTTTATCTGTGTGTAGTGTGTGTGTCCGTGTATACCCGTGTGTGTCTGCGTACCCGTGTGTGTCTGTGTGTACCCGTCTGTGTCCGTGTATACCCGCGTGTGTCTGCGTACCCGTGTGTGTCTGTGTGTACCCGTGTGTGTCTGCGTGTAGTGTGTGTGTCTGCGTGTAGTGTGTGTGTCTGCGTGTAGTGTGTGTGTAGTGTACCTGTGTACTAAGGGGCTGTCCATTGCGTAGCCAGCGCATGGAGGGTCTGGGTTTGCCGGCAGCCACACAGGTCCAGTGCAGGTCGGAGCTGATCTCCACCTCAGAGTCACTCATCACCTGCAGCCACTCCGGCTGGGCTGAGAGGAGACACACAGGGGCCGTGAGGTGCTGCTCAACGCGGCCGCTCACTCCACCTCACGGCCAACGACGGTGCTTGGTGCCGCTGGACATTAAACTGGGATGTGATGATCATAAACACAGCTGGGGTGAGTGTGTGTTGTACCTTGCACGGTGATGCGTCCCTGGTGTCTGTCGCGGCCCTCAGAGTTGTGGGCTTCACACTCGTAAACGCCCTCGTCATCGAAGGTAATGTCAGGCAGCGTAAGAATGGGTCCCTCTGCACTGGCCCCAGCCTTAGATGGCAACAGACCATCCACCTTCCTCCAACGCAACTTTGGGACGGGACTTTAGGGACAAGAGAACAGAAGTGGGGGATAAGGGTGGAGGTGGGGAGGGGGAAGTAGCAGAGGAGAGAGTGATGGAGGTGGGGAGGAAGAGAGAGAGGAGTGGAGGAGAGAGGGATGGAGGTGGGGGAAATGAGAGGGTAGGAAAGGGGGGTGGAGGTGGCGAGGAGAGGTGAGGGGAAGATAGAAGAATGGTTGGAGGAGAATGAGAGTGATGGAGGTTGAGAAGAGGATGAGAGGAATAGTTGGAGGGGAGAGTGGTGGAGGTGAGGGAGGAGGAGTGAGGGGAGAGAGGACTAGTTGGAGGGGAGAGTGATGGAGGTGGGGAAGAGGAGTGAGGGGAGAGAGGACTAGTTGGAGGGGAGAGTGATGGAGGTGGGGAAGAGGAGTGAGGGGAGAGAAAACTGGTTGGAGGGGAGAGTGGTGGAGGTGGGGAGGAGGAGTGAGGGGAGAGGGCCCACAGTATAACAGGCAACAATAAAACACCCCAGGGACTTACTTTCCATAAGCAAAGCATTCCAGGTTGGTGGTTTGTCCAGCCAGGGCATATGTCTCTGACTGGAAACGCACTTTGACAGCAGGAGCTGACCTCCTGGGGTTGGCTGTGGTGAACAGAGGACACAGCAGATGTTAATAAAACGTTCATGTAGCCTATTTCATATAAGTATTCACTCTTACAGGGGAAATACAGCATTCTATTATTTCAAATGTCAATTGAAAGTAGCGACGACTTAGATAATACTAAAAAGCTGTGTAATAGTAAAAGTGTAATAGGCCTAACTCAGACACACACACACAGACACACAGACAAACAAACACAAACACACACATTAACACACACACACACACACTGCAGTACCATCTGGATGAACAGTTAGTTGGCTGGGCTTGCTGAAGGTGCTTTTGGTGCTGATGTCCATGTTGATGGTGGTGAAGCAGAAGTAATTTCCGGTATCGTTAGGCTCTGCCTTGGCCAGGTAAAGGTTACCAGTTACCTGGGAGATGAACCAGCGACCCCCGTCGTACTTCACAAAGTTGGGAAAGTCATTGGTGAACCAGCGATAGGACAGAGCTAACGACGGGAGAGAAACGAGGAAACACAGTAATGAATACCAGGAAGAGAGTAACACTTCCAAAAAGTTTAGAGGCAGGGGTTAGGGTTATGGTCAGGGTTAGGTATTTGGGGTAATGTTCATAGTTAGGGTTACAGTTACAGTTGGTGTCATGGTTAGGGTTAGGTATTTGGGGTAATGTTTAGAGGCAGGGGTTAGGGTTATGGTCAGGGTTAGGTATTTGGGGTAATGTTCATAGTTAGGGTTACAGTTACAGTTGGTGTCATGGTTAGGGTTAGGTATTTGGTGTAATGTTTAGAGGCAGGGGTTAGGGTTACAGTTGGTGCTATGGTTTATGGTAGGAGCCAGGGATCATGGCATTTTATTTAAGAAGGGAATTGTGCTGTGTGTGTGTGTGTACCTGGGTAGTGGGCTGGAGGCTGACACGCTAGGAAAGCACCTGCTCCCTCCGACACCGTCTGTGGGCTTCGGCCTTCCCCAGGGAAGTCATGGAGGTCTGGAGAAAAATGTGATGTCACTAGAGTCTACGTAACACTGCGTGAACCAATTCGAGGAAATACATCCGCGCAAAATCAGGCTTGATAAATAACAGCTGCGACCCAACAGATATAGACGGCGGAGCGCTGAGAGGGCAGGGAGTAGCCCGCGTGTGTGTGTACTCCCGTGTGTGTGTACCCCCCGTGTGTGTGTGTACCCCCGTGTGTGTGTACCCCCCGTGTGTGTGTGTACTCCCGTGTGTGTGTACCCCCCGTGTGTGTGTGTACCCCCGTGTGTGT
>JACXGK010005801.1:0-31419 GCA_016801125.1 Novumbra hubbsi
GCTGTCACTGTTGGTGTAACCCTGGCGGCTGTCACTGTTGGTGCTTGATCTGTAACCCTGGGGGCTGTCACTGTTTGTGTAACCCTGGGGGCTGTCACTGTTTGTGTAACCCTGGGGGCTGTCACTGTTGGTGTAACCCTGGGGGCTGTCACTGTTGGTCTAACCCTGGCGGCTGTCACTGTTTGTGTAACCCTGGCGGCTGTCACTGTTGGTGTTACCCTGGGGGCTGTCACTGTTGGTGCTTGATCTGTAACCCTGGGGGTTGTCACTGTTGGTGTAACCCTGGGGGCTGTCACTGTTGGTGCTTGATCTGTAACCCTGGCGGCTGTCACTGTTGGTGCTTGATCTGTAACCCTGGGGGCTGTCACTGTTGGTGCTTGATCTGTAACCCTGAGGTATCCTCCATGTTTGCCAGGATCTCAGACCGCGGTGGAGGCATCCCCCACAGGATCCTGGAAAAGGTGACTGACTACCATTACAGCACAGCTGAAGAGAGCAACCAGGACCCTCGCATGAACAACCTCTTCAACACAATGACCAACAGTGGGCCTCAGTCCGGCCCAATGCACGGGTGAGTATGACCAGGACACCCACCGCTCTCCGCCTGCTTGCCACCGGCAAAACTTTGCCTCTGCGTTTCTTTTAAATGCAGTGACTGGTGACCAAAATGAATGATTTAAATGATTACTACGTGGGACTATAAACAAGTTGGAAGACATCAGCTTTAACGTTCATGAAAAGCTAGGTTTAATTAGAAGCGACACTCTAGAACATCCATTAAACTAAACGTTTTAACGTAGGCCTGCTTATTTGCCGACCATTTCAGTTGATTACCGTTAGTTCAAGTTCAATGAATGAATGTGAATGATTGATAAATGTGTTGGTCCTGTTACTCATGGTGTATACCCTGTTGGGGTCCTTACACATCATCTAGGGATGAGTTGACTGCCCGTGTATCATTACATGAGAAAACAGACCATGACATGCTTGCCACTCACTAATTTCCGTGGTTTTCTTCGTGCTATGAATATTTCTACTTGGTAAATCTGTCACTAGTGCAAACATAAGTGACAGTTTGAAGGTAATGGTTTTGTTGGCGTTTAGCAGCCACAGGCATTTTCACCGAGTCCTTTCTTATTGCAAATATTTAACTGTATTGACACTTCAAAACTCCAGAATATTAACATTGGAACCGTGTGCCCGTCAGGTTTGGCTTCGGGCTTCCCACCTCACGGGCATATGCCGAGTACCTGGGCGGCTCACTTTCCATCCAGTCCATGCAGGGCATTGGCACTGACGTCTACCTGCGCCTTCGCCACATCGATGGCAAAGGAGAGAGCTTCCGAGTCTAAAGCCACCAGCAGCGTAGCTCTCAAGACTGCTGGGGGAGGCACATCTCCACCAAGGGGCTCCGCTATTTCAACATTAGCCTTGGCAAGGCTACAGGGAATTATGAAGTGAGTTTGCTCCTCACAACTCACTTCTGCATATAAGTAAGTCACGTTAGGACCTTAAGTGGGCTTATATGGCTGCAGAATTAGCGCTCATGAGTTAGCTATGAGTTAGCGCTCATCCCGTTTTGTTTTGCATTTCCCATCTCTTCAGTATCACAAGGGTTTCTGAACTCTTTAGTGTACAAGTTATTAACAGAGCATGAATGGTGGTTAGTGTTATTAGAGTTTTTACTGTGGTGGAAATGAAATGGGTGGGGGGGGGGTTTATCATAAAAAGTTTTGCCTCGAAGTCCCTTGTATTGCATGGAGAGACTAAGAAAGGGAAGAGAGGGTCTCACTCCAGTGGCGGCCAACTGAGTTTGGATTAAGCCTCCTTCAAAATGACCTTCTTTTGAGCTGCCTGTGGAGGACGGCATGGAGGAAACTGCCAAACAGTGTTTTTGGATTGATTTAATGCAAAGAAAAAGCAGGAAGTACTGAGTGAATACTTGTTTCAATGCCATTATGTGAAACGCTCTAGAACGGTCATGAGATGTTCATTTGCCTTAAAGTGTGTGGTGCTCATGCTCACGGCAAAATACTAATTTAACATAACCATTGCCACTGCATACTTTCATCTTTGTATTTAATGAAGTTTTACACTCCTACCAATTTTGTCAATCAGATATACATCAGATACGTTTTCACAATGAATATTTCTTTCCCCCTTGGGGAAACGCTCATGTGCTGTGTCATCATAATACATTTCTTTTTTGCTTTTGATGCACAGGAACTATTGTTTGTATGTTTTTCTTTTTTAGAATATGTTTATGATGTGTACTTCAGAGGTGACTCCGCTAATTTGTTTGAAGCCGGCTTGATGTAAAAAGCATTTGTTACTGAACACATTCCGAGAAAGTTTTATCAAATGATTGCAATGGACTTTAGGAATGAGGATAAAATCTGGATATGTAACTGCAGGTATGTGACCTTTTCTAAGCAAGGAATTGGCAAGTCTTTAAACAGAACAGTGAAGAACAATAATGTTTCCCCCTTCTGAATATTCATCTGGTAATTACCAGATGGATTTTAAATTTTGGTGTAGGGTTGGTTAAAGAAGAATTAGGATATTTTTAAAATGAGAAGTCCTATTGGAATGAAAGCAGTCATCTCATGCTGTTCTAAATGTCACCTGTCCAAATCTGCCCTCTGCTGGTAAGCGAAGGTCTAACTAAATTAAGACAAAATGTAAAGTATATTATGATACGATTTTGATATTAATATTTTTGGATGTATGGTTTTGACATACTGAAGGGGATTGTCAAGTGATGTACAATATTTCTGAATGTTTTGCTTTTAGGGGAAAAAGTACTTCATTTAATTAACACAACCATATTAATGTTCCACTTGTCTCCTTTAATACATGGCCACATTAGGGTTTTGGTCGTCATGCCATTGAATGGATGACTTAGTCTTAGTTGGGTGTCAGTTTGTTCACATGTTTCATATTATTGTCATTGTTAATAGTTTATTGGGCATTATGAAAATAAAATGTAAAATTAAAGGGTGGAATTGGTCCTTTTTCATGTTTTTGTTTTGACAATAACTTAAAACTGTTTTGATATAGAATTTTATCTTTACTTTACTTTCTTATGGTGAATAGTGAAAGTGTAAACATACCTTACACAATATTTTGGAAGCAGCATGTTGCTACTTTAAAATAAATATTCTATGAATGGTATTTCTCCCCCTTGTGGAATATGGGTCAGTTACAATAATACAAAACCAATCTAACCTTTCCTGCTCCCTGTAGAGTTTAGTTTTTTTTTTCATCCACCAATTTTAAAAAGCTGTTCAAACATTTGTTATTGAATGTATTTTAGCGGTTTGGATGGTGGTAAGACAATTTTCAGTAAAAGATTGGTCAGGCTATACATTTTGACGGAACATCTTAAGGATGATTAGTGGAAACAAGATGCACAATATTGGGTGTCATGGCAAAGGCTGTGAATACTTATGAACATGTTTTTTAATTTTGAATAGATTTGCAGACATAAAAAAAAAAAACGATTGTTATGTAAAACACCAAATTGTTTTATAAAGCATTTTTTACATCAGTAGTTTTCACAAAGTGCTTATATAGATACCCAGCCTATAGCCCAAGAGAGCAGAAAATGTAAAATTATGCAGTGGCATATAAAAAATTAATTGGCATTGTAAGAAACTAGGGAGAAACCTAGAGAGTCGGTCTTCTACAGGCTGTGTCGGATGACAACGTTCCAACTTGGCATTAAATGGACCTGTTTGCATTTGCTCTGGCTGGGGACCTTTATTTTGACATCGAAACGTGGCTATAGTCTGAATTTTATGCCGCGTTCAGAACACCTCGGGATTGGGAATAGAACGAGAACACATCACGATGCTGGTGATCTTTAGGTCAGAAAGTCGAAAGTCTACAATATTGTCCAAGTATCCGACTTGTATTTCAGCGTTAATTGTATGTTCAAAATATTTTTTCTTGTGGAAAATGCCCCCCACGTATCCATAGAAGCTTCCTTTAATTGAAAGCGTTGACGACTCAGGTCAAAAATGACTGAGTTCCGAGTGGTTTTGAACACGGCATCATATCCTGAATCTATGATCACCGTGAGTGAAGTACGTTTATACAAAACCTCATTGGAGAAGTCTTTTAGTCAGTGTTACTGTACTACAAGGGTTTGCATCACCCCCTCCCATATCTTACGAAGTTCCCCAAGGTTTGTGGATGCATTAATACATGAAAGGACGTCTTGGCAAAAAAGTAAGTGCAAATAATTGTGTAGTTGCCTACAGAACTTCGGCATAACAGCCAATACGATGTTAGCCAGTGCAAGGAAGCAACGTCGTATTCCTTTCCCAGTTGTAGGCGTAGTCTAGTTATAATTCTAATTGATGGACGGTGGTCTGATTTAAAGAAATAATAAACATTTAGATGCGATGGCTACTTGTATTGCACCTGTTTTCTTGCTTCTTTGATAATGTACATTCCCCGTGCGGTGGATTATTCTTTGCTAGCTTAGTCCTAGTTGTACTAGTACTAGCTAACGACTTGAACACAAGGTATTTACTTAGTCTGTTTGATTTTGTTGTGGCTGCTTCTTTATTCATAAACGCGGTCTATTGCGATCAATTCATATGTAGTGATTTTCTCTTTAACGAGAAAAAAAGCATTTCGTATTGTTAGCTTTGCAAATATACTTGCTTTGGTGGTGGAAGGTAGCTACCGAAATACTGTTGATAACGTTTATTATCGCTAGTGCTATTCATAAAGTAGCTAGCCTCATCGTAACGAGAGCTGAACGCTAGACGGTAACGTCTGAAATAAATTGCACTCTAAATTATGGGACTCGCTTTAACTAGAAGTATTTTAGATTATGTTCAGACTTTACATTACAATAGCAGATAGTTTTGTCTAACTTTTTGTGAAAGTGGTTCACCTAGTTTTTATCAGTTCATGTTGTTCCCTAACTGTTCCTTAACCGTTGTAAAATTTTATTTGTGTATATAGTTTGAATTGAGACCATGTTTCAGTCTGAGGCAACCACGTTTTTTGGGGGGTAAAGTTCAGAATGTAGTTGACCCAGGACCAGTAAAAGCTAAAATAGCCCCACCATAGCAAGTTTATTTAGCAAAGATTGACCAGATGTTTTCATTTATACCGCCTATGTATCCTAAGGTTATGACCCTTATTGATGGTCCTGGTCAGCAATAGTTTTTCGACTTTTGCTTTGAACAAAATGCTTATGTTTAAATGGGTTATGATGGTTTTTCCATAAGAGGACCAGTGGCAGCTCGCCTTTTAGAGTATTAGAACTACTTGTGATTAGAGGTAGACGGATTATTGGAAGACCTCAAATCAGAATCAACTCGGCGTAATCTAAGAATTGCAATAAACGCTGCTGTCAAATGCGTTAAAGGGATGCTTGAATGAATGAAGTCATAAAGAACCTGCTAGCTAGTTGTCCATCACCGATCCGTTTATACCTTCTCCATTTCAAATAAATTCACTGGGAAAACTAGCTAACGTACACATTTTAAATCGTTTCCATTGTTGCCACGACTGTGGTGTTGCTGATAGCCACATAGCTGACACTTCGACGCACAGATGCATATAATTACACACACACACACACACACACACACAACATGGCTAAGTACAGGTGTGAGGTGTCTCGAGCTAATCAATGACAAGACAAATTTAAGACTGTGTTTTAGGAATCAGTTTATTATGTATTTGTGACTCATAGAAAATGCCTTTGGTTACTAAAATCTTGGAATATGGAAACTATGATTCAGCTTTCAATCCAATCTTTGCAACTGTTGCATATGACTGCTTGTATTGCACTCAAGTATTTCAGGTACTTCCTG
The DNA here is from genome assembly GCA_016801125.1 of Novumbra hubbsi. Taxonomy (NCBI): domain Eukaryota; kingdom Metazoa; phylum Chordata; class Actinopteri; order Esociformes; family Umbridae; genus Novumbra; species Novumbra hubbsi. The sequence goes on from JACXGK010005801.1 coordinate 5,841, forward strand.
CTCTGTGTAACAAAAGCTCTGGGGACAGAACGCCCAGTGCTGGGGTTGCATATTAATTGCTTGCCTACAGTGGACCGTTACACCAATGAGATACTAGGCATTTCATGACATGGCTTTTGTAGCAAAGTGCTAAGGTAACACTTTTGAGCTAGCTGAAACGAGCAACTGTGTCTCTATATGTATTTATGAAGGTTGTTCTCTATCAGGGACAGCCTAAATAGTGTCAAAGAGCAAGTCTCATAGTTGCTCAGTCACTGTGGTAATGACACAGGGCTAGAAAAACAGACATTAAATAACTTGGGAAATACTTGTTACTGGAATGGAGGAATGCATGGTTTTTGGAATGCTCAAAGCTAAGCTAACTATAAGCAAAGCAGTAACTAAAACGTGCATAGCTTACATACTACCAGGCATGGACAATTGTATCAAATTGATTGTCAATTAAAACTTTTAAACTGGCAGTTTGGGGACAATTAACCAGGCCTGTTTTGGGATTTGGGTCGTTGGAATATTGGCAGTACAAAACATGTGTTTGTACAACAATGTTAATTTTCCAATTATTTTTGGCACCAAATGACAACAAATGTCTATCTATAAAACGTGGTGTAATTTACAAGTGGTTAAATTGATATGGATGAAGTGCCTTGTTGTCCACTCCCTCAACTGATATTGGATTATACATAGCTATATCGCTATATTTAACTCCACAGGGTAATACTAAATTAAAAGAATTATTCAATGTTTTTTTTGGTTTCATATATGTAGCCTATATGCTACACATATACTGCTTTGATTCACAGATATTTGTACTGTTTGTGGCTTTTGAAGCAAGTTGTTTAATAATAATAAAAAATAAAACAATTTATAGCGCCTTTCAAGATACCCAAGGTTACTGAACAATAAAATACAACTATCAGGCTAAGCCATGGGAAAAGCTAGCCTGAACAACTCCGTCCTGAGATGTTTTTTGAAAGTGTTGATAGTCTGAGTTGTGTGTTGCCGAAGGGAGAGAGTTCCACAATTTAGGGGCAGCAGCACTGAAAGCCTGATCCCCCCCATTGTATGAAGTCTAGTCTTTGGGACAGTGAAAAGTCCAGTGTTGGAGGAGCTGAGACTACGAGAAGAGGTTTGTAAGTGAATGAGGTTGGAGAGGTAAGAGGGGGCATGGGCATGGAGGGCCTTGAAAGTAAGAAGAAGGATCTTGTAGTGTATACGGAACTTGATTGGGAGCCAATGAAGGTGTTGGAGCATGGGAGTAATGTGTTCCCAGGGTTTGGTTAGTGTGACGACTCCAGCAGCAGAGTTTTGAACATGTTGAAGCCTTGCCAAGGCTTTGCCTGACACACCCAACCGGACTCCATTGCAGTAATCCAGACGTGAAGTTACAAATGCATGTATTAGGATCTCGGCAACCGGATCAGTGAGGGATGGACGGAGGCGGGAGATGTTTCGGAGGTGAAAGAAGGGTGACTTGGTGATAGACTTGATGTTGGGCTGGAAGGAGAGAGATGGATCAAAGATTACTCCAAGATTAGGGACTTCAGAGGATGGGCAGATAGAACAGCCATCAATACACGTCACAAGGTCACCAACTTTCTTTAGAAGAGCCTTAGAAGCCACCACCAAGACCCCTGTCCCTCAGCACTGCCTGGACTGTGACCAAATGCAAACCTTTACCGTTTTGAGTTATTTTTGACCAATGTGTGTTCCTGTAGTCCCGCCAGTTTACACGCAAACAATGAACACCCCCCTTTTGTAAATAACTTCCTGTCATGGCTGAAATCTAGGATCAGATTTTCTTTACATACAGATTTGTAAGATACTACTTTTGCCCTATTCAGTCATTTTTTTTATTTATATTTTTGAGGCATTTTATGTTTTGAAAGTAGGCTGGATTTGAATCCATTGATGATACCGACGTGTCTTAAAAGAGAAGTAAAATCTACTTGTCATCCGTCTCTGGTAGCCATGAGCAGTGAGCTGAATGTGCCCATGGGCTCCCCGGCCCCAGGGGGATCGGACCGCATGCCGGAGGGGGCGGGAATGGACTACCGGGACTGGGTACGCCGCAGCTACCTGGAGCTGGTCACCTCCAACCACCACTCTGTACAGGCCCTGTCTTGGAGGAAGCTGTACCTGAGCCGGGCCAAGCTGAAGGCCTCTAGCCGGACCTCAGCCCTGCTCTCAGGCTTCGCTATGGTGAGTTATACTCGTGTTTTTCAGATAAACCAGGGATCCGTTTGTTGTGTCCTCCAGGATTTTCGGACAACCGTGTTGGTCCTCGGTGGATGTTTGCCCTCGTGTTTGCTTCTGCAAATGTTAGCCACCGTGTAGCTTACTGGATCCGCTATTGACGGCATTACCTATTTACCTGAAGACTTGTCGCAAAGTAGCGCTCTGGGATGTGGGGTGGATCGGGCCAACGATTGGGGTGCTGTTGCTGACGTTGTGTGCTGTTGCTAGGTGGCCATGGTGGAGGTCCAGCTGGAGATGCAGTACAACTACCCGCGCGCGCTCCTCATCGCCTTCAGCGTGTGCACCACGGTGCTGGTGGCCGTGCACCTGTTCGCCCTGCTCATCAGCACCTGCATACTGCCCAACGTGGAGGCGGTCAGCAACATCCACAACCTCAACTCCGTCAGCGAGTCCCCCCACGAGCGCATGCACCACTACATCGAGCTGGCCTGGGGCTTCTCCACGGCCCTGGGCATTCTGCTCTTCTTGGCCGAGGTGGTGCTGCTCTGCTGGATCAAATTCCTGCCCGTGGACTCCGGCGCCTCCAACCAGGTGGCGATGTCGGCCGTTGAGTTGGCGTTGTCTAAGGCGAACTGCAGTGGCCCCGCAGGGCCCCCGAGGCCCAGCCCTGTGCCCGGCTACAGCGGCTGGAAGGCGGCCCTGGCCTCCACCATAATCATGGTCCCGGTGGGGGTGATCTTCGTGGTGTTCACCATACACTTCTATCGGTCGCTGGTGAGCCACAAGACGGAGCGACACAACCAGGAGATTGAGGAGTTGCACAAGATTAAGGTGCAGTTGGACGGGTGTGAGAGAGGCCTGCAGGTGGTGTAACCCCTTAAGATCTGTCTCCTCTCTGTCCCAGTGCTTTCTGAAAATACTACAGGTTAATGTGAGGAGGTTGCATTGGTGGATGGTGTTTTGTCTTAGTGAAAGTTATAGGATCTGACTTGATATATTAAACCGTTTGAGGTATATTTAAAAATGGCTTTTACAGAATAACTTGAGGGCTATTCTGTTACAGGTAATCATTTGTTGGTCATCTCCACAATCATATGTGGTGAAATCAGAAGGCTTTAAACCTAACATGACTCTTAACTGCTTTTCACAAGGCTGTAGTATTGTTTCCCTGCCTGGTGCTGATCAACACTGAGGTCATAGCTGAAAGCAAATAAAGAAGCTGCCAGTCAAAACAGTTGATTTACCTATGAAGTGTTTCATGCTGCAGTCTGTGTGTTTGGACAGTGCAACATTCTTTTTATATGGATCTATATGTTCCTGGATTTTGAATTTGAGATGTTTCCAAATACAACAGAAATACAGAATGACACTCAAATTTGAAGGTATTTACATGTGTATGATTTACTGTTTCAAAACCTAAGCACAATTTATCAGTCTCCCCATAGGAAGGATGTGCAAAAGTATTTATTTCTATGAAAGCAGCCAGATGTTTACTTGTAATTGTTGTGTGCTAGAGATATACATGTATACAGCTTCCTGGGTGCGTTTGTTTTTGTATAATTCTTTTACACAATAGAAAAATCATGGTAAATGATGTATTGTCACTTATTGGAATAACTATAACGGACGCCTTGTAAGGTAATGATGAATATGGAAAAGTGTATATATTCAACACCATTTAGTTCCTATTTGGCAAAACATTCTAAAAACACAAATGTCAAAATTAAACAAACTGCTTGACTGTCCAAATACATACACAGGGAATTGTCTCTGTTGGTGGACAGAGTAAGAGCACACACATGCTTTGTGTATAGACATGCTGTAGGGAGCTTATTTGCAAATAGAAACCATGTCTTAAAGAAATTCAACCAGGCCTTTAAAACTGTGCGTGAACTCTGAGGCTACTGTGTGGTGTCAAATATAGTGAAAAGCCATGGTGCCTTTTACAATAAGATTTGTTTTCTCAATATTTCCAAAAAAATGCTTATACATGTATTTTCATTTCCTTTTTAGTTTTTATTATAAAATATTACCTGCCCATGTAGTCAACATTTTGTAATTACATTTCATATGTTCAGCAGAGTAAACTAACATTGGTTTATATCAAGGTTTAACAACCTTGTATTGCCTACAGAAAAAACAATTAACAATGTTTTTGTAGCTCAACTGACCCACTAATCATCAAACCTGAAATGTGTTAAGTTGACCGTACGTTCAGAAATATTCTGACCCTTTTACTTTTCCCACATTTTGTTTTGCTACTAAAATGGAAACTGCTGAACTCTAAAATGGATTCTGAATGTTTTCCCCTCATCAATTACACACAGTACCCCCATAATGACCAAATAAAAACAGCTTTTTTGATTTTTGTTTTGCAAATCTATAAAAACATTAACATATCCCATTTACATAGCTGGCAGGACCCTTTGCTTTCACACTCATAAATGAGCTCCTGTACATCCTGCTTCTATTGATGGTCCTTGAAGTTTCTACAACTTGTTTTGAGTCCACCTGTGGTAAATTTAATTGATTGACCTTATTTGGGTTTAATCAAACCAGAGAATCTTGTCGAATGGTCAGAGTGCTTTAGGTGTCTTTTGCTAAACTCTAATGCAGTGGTTCTCAACCCTCAGGGAACCCCAGACATTCCACATCTTTACTGCAGCCCTGAACAAGCACAGCAGATACACTAATCAAGGGCTTGAGGATTATGTGCGCTAGCTAAAGGGTAGTTTAAATACCCGGACTGGCTGGGGTTTTCTGAGGAATGGGTTAAGAACCACTGCTCTAAAGGCTGTTGCCTTCTACAGAGAAGTGGTTCCTGTCTGACCACTATCATTAAGTCCTGATTGGTGGAGCACTCCAGTGATGGTTCTCCTCCTGGAAGGTTCTTTCATTTCTAAACAGGAACTTTTGAGCTCTTTCATAAATGTAATACACTTTACAGTAAGACTAATATAACAAAATGTAGAAAAAGTTAAGGGGCGTGATTACTTTCCAAATGCATTATTTATAAGAAGACCGCATTGATTGACAACTACCTTAAGTTGATCTACTGTTACATGTATCATATTTGATTTCATGATATGTTTTTCATAGACTGACCCATGTGAGCTGGTATGCAAAATGTTAATATCATAAATGTAATGGATTCCGCTTATTTTTACATGTTTGGATCAATATATTGAAATAATCTTCAAACCCCTAATGTCCAGAGTGTTCTCTGGTATTTTTGGATGTGGGTACTAGTTATATAATTTGAAACGTTAGCGATCAGAATCATCAGTTTCCTTTTGAATCCATATTCTCATTCACTTTGTTAGTGGTGCTCATACAATGTATCATCATTTCTGAAGATTTTATTGTTTAAAACTCTAAAAATAAGCAAAATCTAAAAAGGTAGTTTTGAGATTGTAGTATTATTATTTATGATTGTTACACTTTTTATTGCATAATCTTTATTTTGGAACTCTCTTATGATGACACCAAGAATGTTTTCCGTATTATTACAGTTCATAGGTGCCATGTACAGTATATGGGTCTTGAATGCAAGTGTCCACGTCAATATATTCTTTCTTTTTGGTTGTGACACATGTAGAAAGCATGTTAAACATCTTTCCTCTAGATTAACTTTTTATTTCAGAGATCTGAAAATACTTGTCATCCACATTCGAATGGCGTGCGCCAAGAATGCCAGGGTGATCGCTCCTGTTCCGTTCAAAATAGTGACATTTTAATACTTGGGTGTCTGAACATGTTTACGATAGGAATATTGCAGCAGAGAGGGTGCTTACTTTTTAATAAGTAGACAAGGTAAAAAGTTTTTTGTACCATTATTTTTTATGGAAAGTGTCAAGAAAGATTAAAATGAGCGTTACTAAATATATCACTGATGCAATGAACAAGGCATCACGAGTATAACAGAAAATCTTTATTGAATATTTCATATAAACTTTATTGGATGGTTTGATAGGGGAGCTATATGTGTGGAATGCAAGTTTTTGTATATGTCCTATTTATCTGCATCAAGGAAGACTTTTAAAATAAGTTATTAGAACATTCCAAAAAAAAAAAAAAAATCTTGATTTTCTGTCACATACATTTTCATACATTAGTTTTTTTCCTTATTGTTTACTGGCCCCCAAATGGATTGAAGTCACAATCCTGGTGTTGCCAACACTGCCCTCTTACCAAGCTACAAAGGACCTATACATTGTTGTAATGGTCTCCTCTGAGAAAACCAGACCAGACGAAAGCTTTGTTTATTGATGGAAAATCATTCTGTCAAGTTATGTTGGTTGGGTTTGGATAACTTTAGATATTAACAGAAATGTGGCATATTGTTGTGGCAAATATACTGCTTTCTCTGCACCATGTTAAATGTTCTGTAGAATTGCATGTATTTTCATATCTTGTCTGACCAGTTGTCAGATGTCAATGTTAAATAAAAGCATAACATACTTTGTTGATATTATCATGCCCCACTCTGTATACTTGTCTGTTTTGAGCTGATCTATAGAGATGGTTACATTAATAAAATGTACCAGCATTGTCACCATGGAAGGCGTCTGCCAGTGTTTATACAAAGGAAAGCCTGCTTAAAGTATATGATTTACACAAAGTTGAATTATTTGGCGTTCTGCAACCAAGTCCATTCTCGTAACAGGTCGGTTGATAACAATACTTCATGTATTTTTTTGACAAACTACTAGAATTTCTGACTGAGTGTTTCATTTTGGTGACTAATTTTCCATTGCCTGTCCCTGGATAAAACTGCCCCCGACCATCCCTTAGAAGTGTGGGGGCTCTCTGCCTTAGAAGGTAGTGGATAGAGCAGTAATATTCAAAGCTGAACCTCGCAGCCAGTTTCACTACATGTCTTCTTTGCAAGCCCCTTATCAGGGACCAGGGACACCTGGTGTGTGCAATTATTGATGAGGTAGAATAATAGGCTAAGTGGGGTTGAAAAGACCAAATGGAGTGGAACTGGCTTTGAAGGCCAGATCTAAATACCACTGGGCTTTATTGTGATTTCTGAAAACACTTCTTTACATTTCGGTTGGCGAGGTGACCAGACCTCTTCTGGCTGTGCCAGGTACTATACTACAATAGTCGCTTATTCTTACAGAACTATGAAAAATGTCTTCTTCAAGACTGAACACTTTACATCAAAAGCAGGCTGATAATCAATGTTATCTTTAAGGATATTGACGGCCCGAATGTCCTACAAGGTGATTGTGGATGAGGAACATGAACTACAGTAACTAGAGCAAAATATATTAGTGACATGGGGTGGATTCTTAACTGGGCTGACACCAGGATAATGTTGCATGTGAGGCAGTTCACTGTCCAATCAACTGATGCTCATACATAAAAACAGATGTCATACTGTTCCGTAATCCCACTCCACAGCTAGCTAAAAATATAGCCAATGGGGCTTTACAAAAGGTACCTGAGTTTGCACCCAGTGTGGGGCCAGGGGACCCATTAGCAGGCTAAACAGTCACCAACAAGCACACTGATGTTGGTTTCACTACTTCTGTTGGGACTTATTTTAAAGACTGTTATCCGACACACTTTCCTCAACTAGCCCGGGTATGTACCAGGAAAGAGAAGTGGCATCAGTTGATCAGTATGTAGGCTGCTGTATGTCACCCATATTGGACACCTGAACATTCGACGGTCATGGATGCAAGGACTGGTGCAGGGGTTCAGCAGCCCCATTTGTTGCCAAACTTGGTGTGCCTTGTCAAAAATAAATACTTTTGGTCTCGCTTGACTACAACACATAATTCAAAGTGTAGTTCCGATAACACTTGGCAAAGTTCTAACCCAATTTGTGGACTGGACTTTTGTGCAGCCCTTCCTAGGAGCTAACAATTTATTTTGAGACTTGATAAACCCACGATTCCACTAGACTGTATTTCTGAAACTGTGGTCCGTGGATTCTTCTTTGCCTGCCACACCATCTTTCTTATCGCGTGTCCAGGAAATATGTTCTGTGCTTCCCCACAATTTGCAAGTTCTACACTTAAATATTGCCCTAACTATGCTTAGTGCCATTGTCAACAATTTTGAAGGGTCGCCAATTCTTCTTGAGTTGACTGTAAATGTATGTCCAACACAGCTGTTCAGATCAGTTAGTTTTTAGAGCTTTGTATAAAAACATTAGTGGGAAAAAAACTAAAGAGAATTGGATCATCCGTGGTTAAACGTACTGTTGTCTGCCTCAGTGACCTCTGGATCTATCTGACCTGAGGTGCATCATATTCTCACGGCCATGCCAGGTTCAAAGGAAGTGGCCTTAAACTCAACTCTATACATAGAGTGGGCTGGACTCCAACAAGCCCAGTTAACTTTTTAGCTGATGTCATCTTAATGAGTGAGCTGGATGGGAGGCCACACTCCCTCTCATATCATATTTGCAGGACTCTCCAGGCAGACCGCAATAGATCACATTCACCTAAATCGGCACGTAGGTTTAGCCCTAATATAGGAGTCCTAAATTAGGACTAATTCGGATTATGATCTTTTTGTAAATGTATTCAGCTGCAAAAATGAATGAATGAGAAAGAGTGTATTCGGGGACAAAGTTCCATTCATTGTCTGTGATTTATCTTCCTTAAACAAATTGTTTATGTCAATTGTGGAGTTTTTTCCCCGAGCCACTGTGCTTCAACGCTGTTACTGCTTGCTCCTTGGAGTTTTAGGCTGGGTGTTTTATAATATTATTTATAATATATATATAGTAGTAAATCAGAGGAAAGTAAAATGTCAAAACAAAGTCTGTAAATGGTAAGCGCATAAACAGTTGATGGCTCCCTTGGGCTCCCGGACACTAATGGCACTTGAAGCATCCGGATCATTTTTAAACATGTTGAACATTTTTGGTCTCAGATCAGCCAATTTCACCAAGCGTGAGCAGCGCTCTGACCTACGCAATGCATGTCCCACAGGAAGCAGATCCGCTACGCAAAAAGATTTTCCTCGAAGCTCCTCTTAATCACTTTAATTCACTTAATACATTTACCCATAAGCAGTATTTAACTTGGTGCCATAGTGCTGTTACTGGTAGAAAATAGAAAACACAAGAGAAAAACCAAATATGTGGTGAACATGTAATATAGATGGATATACTGTACACAGTGTAATAGTATATCTAGACACAGAGCTGCACAGTGCTTGAGTGCAGACTGGTGCCACTATTCAGTGTGCATTTGGGTTGTTTTGATCTAGGCAGTAAGTGTAGCCTCATTAGTCTCTGTTGGACAGATGGCTGATTGCTGAGGGCCACAACACTGGGAAAGTAATTATTCAGGTGGCAGTATAGCATTTTTCTTTTTATTGACAAGTTTTTAAAAAGTGGGGTCAACTAGGCTGGATAGGGTAAGACATCAGTTTTACTGCAAATGGTCCTCGAGTCACGTAGGACCTTGATGGAGGATCAGCTGCAGTTCATCCCTGCAGATGCAGACCCAGACCAGACAGCGATGGATGAGGTGACTCAGTCATTAATGTGCAAAGCACGATCGGGATTAACTGTTGAGGTTTTCTTTCTTCAGTGCCTGCAAGTCTCATGGTGGGCGTTTCGTGATGTCAGCTACAAGCACTGACTTTCCTGGGTTAATTTCCAGGTTAAGTGCCAGAAGCTGTTCTACCTTTACATGGTACATTCATATTCATCACGGTCACAACTGAGTTGTTGTACAACATGCATTATTGGAGGTACAGTCAGGGGTGTACCCCAAAGGCCTGACTGAAGTGGGGTGCTGTCAACCTATTTATGCATATAGTCTATTACCAGCCGGTTAAGGCCGGCCCACACAGAATCGTCTCACCCACATGTGCGAAACATTAAAGGAACCAAGACATGTGATTGGTTAATATCTACTCCTACAGCAGTACTGGTTACACAGCCGACCAACCTGCAAATGCTCCACTGCCTTGTAGCACAGCAAAAACAATAACAGGAGAAAAGAAGGAAAAACAGGCTACAAATAACTCCAACAAAAACCTCCCCACACATTAATGAACAATGTGGAATGCAGACTGGTGACAGCGTGCTAGATATCTGAAACTGGATTGCATTCACAAATACGAAAGTATTCAGATCTCTAATCAGGTTTTACTAAATTACAAATGGTACACTGAAAATTATCATTTCAAGTGGTCTGCATAGAACTGGCTTGTATAGTAGTCAGAAAAAAAGGGTAAAGTAACACCTGAAAGTATGAGTGTGACCTAGTTGTAGTGGGGAAATGTTGTGTTCAAGTGAGACCTAAATCGTTTTTGGCCAAATGTAAAATCACTGTGTGGTGCAAACACAGCTTAACACTCCATCCCTACAGTGAAGGATGGTGATGACAGCATCATGCTGTTGGTATAGTTCCCTTGTGGAAATTGAAGGAAGAGTGGATGGAGCAAAGAACTTGGAAACACTGAAAGAGAATATGCAGTAAACTAAAGCTTGGGAAGAACTTCACCTTTCAACATGACAATGACGCCAAAAATAATGCTAAATAAATATTGAACAACCTGGAGTATATCTGCAATTAAGAATGGGTCAAAATCACTCTGACAAAGCTGTTACATTACTTACCCAAAGCTGTTATTACAACAAAGGGTGGCTCCACCAAACATCAATGTGTATGGGGTTGAAAACTTGTGCAAGCAACATGTATTTTTATTCATCTTACAAATGCTTTACAACATAAACATATCAAACAGTACATCAATGTACCATTTGTAATTCAGTCAAATTTGAGAATTGGTCATGGTCTGCTAACTTTTAAAAGGCACTGTTATAGTTTTGTAGATCTTAAGGAAATGTCCTGATTTATCGATAGAGATCGAAAAAAATACAAAATAATATTTTTGTGATTATTATAAATTTGGAAAGAAATGGGCAACCAAAGTGGTGCAGCAGTCTAAGGCCCTCTTTCGTTGCACTAGGCAGCCAACACAAACTAGGTTCTAGCAAACACAAACTAGGTTCTAGCAAACACAAACTAGGTTCCAGCCAACACAAACTAGGTTGTAACCAAAACAAACTAGGTTCTAGCCAACACAAACTCGGTTCTAGCCAACACAAACAAGGTACTGAGCCACTTGCTGACCAGTAGAGAAAGCCCCATCAGTAAGGAAAACAAACTGTAACACGCTAGTTATATTTGGAAAAGTTCAAATGCTGCTTAAAAACATTTATATACTGGGAAATGCAGAATTTATAGTTTTTTTTTGTAAAGATGTTGTTCAGATTCATTGGGGAGGTATTATCTCTCAATTTCAGGGAGTATATTGCATTAGAAGCATAATTTAAAAAATATAATGTCATAATATTTTTTAATTGGAACTTCAAAACAGATACTGCCTTAATGACTTGAATGATAATCTAGCAACAAACACAGGATATACAGTTATGGCCTACATTATTGGCACCCCGTAGTTTTAAGTACATCATGTACATATCATGGCCAAAGGTTTTGAGAATGACACAAGTATTGGTTTAGACAGTTTGCTGCAGTTTTTAGATCTTTTTGTCAGATGTTACTATGGTATACTGAAGTATGAAGTATAAGACGGATAGTCTCAGGATGGTTTACGGTTTGCATGCTTTGGCCTTCGCCCATAAAGCCCTTCTTGGATTAGTATGCAGCGTAGGGTACAGGTTGAACCCACCACATCCTGGGAGGTTCTTGACTGTTTCATGAGTAGCAAACTGTTGATAAAGGGATGCCAAGATTTTTGGAGATGGCCTTGTACCCTTTAGTATTTTTGGGTTTGGTGATAATAGTATTTCTGATGCTTTGAAACAGCACTCGTCTTCCCCATTGTGAAAAAGGAACCGGGAATAAAAGTGTTTTTAAGCATGAAAGACATTTTGTAACTCACTGGGCACTGACAATTTAAATTTTTAAACTGATTTCCAATCCTCAAAAGGGTGACAATAATCATGTCATTTTAATACTTTTTAATTTACATTTTTATTATTATAATTAAAGAACTGTGCAGCTACTGACTGGTAATGTATAATAAAAGAACTGTGCAGCTACTGACTGGTAATGTAATAAAACACATTGCTACATCTTTAAATATTTTGGTTTTGGTCCTGGTTGTTAAAAGCTTTGATAACATACACAGTAGCCTTGAAAAATACTTTTTGAATTAGTATTATTTTTAAGAGACCTGGTATACTGCCCATAAACAATCATGTGAGAGAATTAGGACACCCCATGAAATATGTAGTTATTTTTTAAGAAATACATTGTTTTAAGGACATACATTTTTTTATCTTCTTTCAAACAAAATTGATAGATAAAGGTGATGTAATTCAACCAAATCAATGAAGTTTTAACCATGATATTATTTATTTAACAAAAGATTTACAAAGATGCCATTTCCTACTGAGGAAAAAGTAAGGACACCCTATACCCTGATGGCAGCTATGGCCCCCTTCGGCTGAAATAACCTCAATAAGACGTTTCCTATAAATGTCTACCAGTCTCTGACATCGACTGGGACCAGGTTTTTCCCACTCATGCAGAATGTCTTGCAGGGGTTTCTTGCACAATCTGTTTCAAATCACCCCACAGCATCTTAATAGGATCAAGATCAAGACTTTGACTTGGCCATTCCAAAACCTCTTTCTTTTGAGCCAAAAATAACTAAATATGTCATGGGGTACAGTTTTTTCACATAACTGTACCCTAACCTTGTGCTTTAATCAAATGGTCATAGTTGCAAGGGATATGACAGAACCATAAAATGACTTGGAATGGAATTAATAGTCAATAACAAACAAATCAATTACATTATAAAGTGTCACTGTGACATAATTGTGGACGTCCCTCCAGGGAACAGAAATGATATTCCATCTAGCTTTCTGGTGAGTAAATCTTGATGAGGTGCTGAAGTTCAGTTGGGTAGCCTGTCATCGGACACCTCTGGTTGGCTTTGATGTAGACATAAATACAGCGGTAGCAAAAGACAAAACCGGAGGTGGAGAGGACCGTATCATTGGTGCGGACCCGGCGGCAGAGCGGACACACTTTGCCGTATCGGGTCAGTGACTGTGGGTCCTGGAGATGAATGGGAGGGGGCGGCATGGGGAGAGAGGTCAGGGTCTTGATGGTGCTCTGGTTCTCCGAGGAGTACCACCACTCCAGAAACTGCAGGAAAAACACGCCCACAGAGAGACCAGAGGACAGGGACAGAGCTGCGCCCCCAACCAATGTCGACGCCATCCTCTTCAGTCTCTCACTAACACTAGAGGGAAGAATTAAGTTCTCATTAGGGGAAGACTTTTTGGCTAAATGCCTTTAAAAGTGCATTTAAAATGTATGTTCACCCATTGATACATGACCAATAGTGCCCTTAGGAATGATTGGCACCCTAGGTTGCACAAATAAGGCTGTGAAAAAAAGTCTTGAAATCATATAAATCAAACTAAATTGAGTAAAACTTTTGAGTGATTATCTTGGCAAAGGGAGGGTGCACAACATTCTAAACGCAGCGGTTCCAATTATTGTGGCATGTTTTTAAATATAACATTTATTCATGAAAATAAATCACTCAAATAAATGTAAGATTTATAAAATATTTTTATCTAGGGTGAAAATAATTCCTGAAGGCACTTGCATTTTCACTTTTTATGTGCTTGTAGTTGATTACCCGCCACAAATGTGGTTTGTTTCCAGAGTACATATGGGGTGTCAACACTTCCCATTGACTCCAATGGAATATGTTTAACCACATTAGAATGCCTTAAACTAACTGAACTCATATCCAAATTGCATACTGGATAATGCCAGAACTGAATGATATGTGACAAAATTCCAGTGTTTCATAAGTGGATACTAGCATATATTTGTTCTTATAAACATCATTCAAACATGGATTTATTGCAATGAATGATAGTATCATGCAATGCAGTTCATCATTGCCGAAACCATACTGATCTTTTCATGTTCTGTAATTTTGTATGTAACAATCAAAATATCTACAAATGCTTTAAATGAGTGACAATTACACTGCCCCAATGACATTCTTACCTTGAGCCTATGGCAACGGAAGGGGTGGCTGGTTTGAGGTCCATATTTATGATGTCATGCCCTGTAAGGTGAGCCAGCCTGACCCCTGCCAGCCACAGAAAAGGTGAGTGGGTCTTGGCTCGGCCAAACACATACAGCAGCTGCTGACAGAAGACCCAACTATCCCAGCCCATGCTAACATAGGGGTAGGCTGCCAGGAAGGCCCTGTACATTCTCTGCAAGGGTGACTGTGGCCGGCGGATGGAGAAATCATCCTCGTCCCTCTGCCTGGCCAGTACCTGTTCCAGCTTGGCCCTCAGGTAAGGAACTAGAACAAGAAGAACCAGCGAATACCAGTGGTGTTTCCCACGTAGACCTAGGTGAGCTGGCCGTTCTTGACCAGTAGCAGCAACACGCTTGAGGCTGTAAAAGTTCTCAGAGAATGAGGCGCTAGTCCGCAATAGAAAATGGTGCTGCAGCAAAACATCAAGAATGGCGTAAATCTCATCAAATCTCCGCCAGAGGAATCCATAGCGAGACGGGTTGGACTCAGCTAGAACCTGAGGTAATATTTGAGAAAAGGAAATTGCATCGTATCATACTTTAACCATACAGCTATGTCACCACAGCAACATTGGGTCATATTTTAATTTACAGTTGGCACTGATCTCTCTGGACTTATATTCCTTGAGGTTGATCAACAGTTCTTAGACGGATTAGAGACTAACCTAGATAACAGAAAACAGAAAAATAGGGGCATGTGTAGGCTGTTACGTTTAATTTATGTAACATGGTTGAACACAAAAATACTGTCACAGAAAATGGCCCTTACCTGCAGACTAAAATAGTTTGCAGATAAAATACTGGGATAGCAAACTGGCTTGTCCATCGAGTGATGTAAATATATGTTTGGGGATGCAAAGATATCAACTGAGTAGATAAAGAACTTAGGCACATCGAGGGCCTCACAACATCTTTTGCTACATCAGCTCAGTGACTAGAACCATCAACATATCATTTACTTCCCCAATGCACTAAGCCATTTGCAGCTGTGTATACCCTGTATGGCATGGAACAGGGAGTGTAATATAATCCGAAGAGACTAGTACCCTGGCTACCAAAATGCCTCCGAAACTCAATCACCACCCAGGCTATACGTGGGCATTCAAGAACTAAGAAGACATATGGCTAATACAAAAGCTTTCAAACATCAGGATACCCAATATGTAATGCTACTGCTGTACATTATGAGGATCCCTTAATTCACCAGAGAAACTACAGACCAGGGTCCTCCAACACACTTGCACAAATATAACAGCATGTGTGCAGATATTACATTCAGCTGCCTCTAAACTGAACTATTATGGCATTCCAACCCGTTTTGTTTCGATCTTAACAGCCTGAATACCGGGCCAGTATTATGACTCTACAGGCACGTAGTTTGGTAAACATGGTTCGTAGTTTCTCATGGTGTAAGCAGATATTGCAGCATAAAGTTTAGGGGTGGGAAAATATAATCAAACCTTCACAGCGTGTCGCAAGGCGGGTCTGACAGCACCCATCAGGGAGTCCTGCGCTAGGACCTCAAATATCGACGCTCTATCATCCGTAGCAGTAGTGGTCAAATGCGCACCAAGTTCAGCCATGGCAGGTGTGTTCAAAAACTGTTGGAGGCAGGTTTAACTAAAACGTTAAAGTGACAGCAACACAGTCTAGGTGAGTAACATGAGTTAAATAATAACTCCAGATATAACTAGTCCTAACACAAAGTGCAATTCGATGGTATTACACTAATTTGCGTTTTGTTCACGTCTTGTAAGCAATAATAAAAAAGCAGATCCGGGTCAGGAAATTTGGGATCATTTCAAAATAAAGATCACCGACGTATTTGTTGGAAAAAGTCACAAAACTGTATTCAAGATTTTGAATTAAAAAAAAAATAGGTTTAACAATAATTTATTTATTTTCATTCTTAAGTTACATTTGTATAAATGTGGATTTTAAAACATGTTACAATGTCAAATAAATGCATAAATTGCAAATCACTATATAAGAAATACATGTCATCATACAGTAAAAAAATATATAGAATTTGGCAGTGCATCCAAAAGCCGCAAACCACAGACCACGTGTAAACACACCAGTCCACATATAGCTAATTCACCTACGCTACGGGATCGTTTTAGACAACTAACCGGCCAGCAGATTGAATTATTGATTTACGAACGACTTATTACGAACTGTCGATTACAGTCTCAGAAAATCAGTTTGTTATTTATCACAGATGAATATCTGTATTCCCAGTTCGGTGAAATACGATGATAGAGAATAATTTGTGTTTTTTAAATTGTATTTAATGTATTCAATTTAACAGATTACCTTTGAAATTGTGGCATGTTGCTTTTATTGTAGAGCTTTTTAAAAAAGGTCTACATGCGTTGTGGTGGGCAGTTATCTATCACATTGTAAATTACGTATGTCAAGTACTGACATGTGATTATGTAATGAAAATTACAATCGTATTACAAATAACAATATCACAAAATATTTTTATAATATGGTTTTGGTTTCCGTAACGTATGGTTATTTTTAGTTTGTTGAACAATGTGCGTATATATGAACACTAACTATGTCCTAAATGAATTATCTTTAACAAAATATCTCTGTGCGCGTCCTTGTCCCTCTAATAACATTGTCCGGCTATTTCCGGTCAAAGTGTGTTTTGGTGTTACGCCTTTCTGCCTCCGACACCCTTCAGTCATTTTGTTTTTCCGGGACTACTCCATCTTTCCACAGTTAGCTATCCCTCTGCGGCAATCAAGGAGGAAACAAATCTTTCCACTTCAAGAGTAGCGAGGATATTCTCTCCCCCTAGCCACGCATTTTTTTGTGGAAATTCTAAGTTTGTACCTTACGATTTGTAATCACGATTTTGGTACGTTTTCACGTAAATGCTACTGTATCTAGCTAGTTAACGTTACCCGAAGTACCAAGGACGGCCCTCGCATCACTAGCTAGTTAGCTTAGCTATAAGGACATATATTTTCCATCCTTCATTGGCCTGGGGTCACACCCAAAATAGTATTAAATTGTAATGTTAGCTAGCTAATGGGACATACTTGCATTGTAGTGATTTTGCTGGCTAGTCACATTCATAATAGCACATACGTAGCTAGATTTTTCATTGACCCAGCTGTTTTCCCAATGTAGTACATGTACAGTAAGGCCAACTATTTATTTACGTTTACCTTGAGAAGTTATCGCTGCCGTTCACCAGTTTCATGTGATGCTGTCATATTTGTTTATTGCTTACCATTCTGTTCTATACAATAGTTTCGGAAGCAAACATTACTCACACATTCACTTGTCATGGTAGTTTTTAGGAGGATTTATTGTATGTGTCCGTTCCTGTGTCCTGTGGTCTAATACGGGATTTTTCTCAATCAGATTTGAAGAACACAAAAAATGACTGATTCAAAGTATTTTACAACAAATAAAAAAGGTGAGTCTTTAGGTACCTATTGGTATTCTCTTCAATTAAATTTTTCTCGCGTGCGTGCTTGTCATTGGGCTTCTGGTGACAGTAATACATAATGCAACATAACTCAGATGTACTAATGAACTTAGATTACAAATGTTAACATTTGCTCACAGGCCTGAAAAGCTCTTTGCCTATGTAAGCATCTTTGCGTCATTTTGAAATCCCAGTGCCAGGAACTCCTTCTGCTTGTAGTCACATATCTACGTGCATGTTACAGATTTGCTCAATTCTATGAATCCAAGAGAAACTCCCCAAAATAGACTATACAGTCACTAACGCCTGTATCCTGTTACAGGGGAGATCTTTGAGTTGAAGGCAGAGCTGAACAATGAGAAGAAAGAAAAGAGGAAGGAGGCAGTGAAGAAGGTCATTGCGGCTATGACTGTGGGCAAGGATGTCAGGTACAGAACAGCCGATTGCATCCTGTGAAACGTGACCCACACATCCCTCAGACCTTATCTATGACCTGGGGGCTGCATCTGCTCTGTGATTTACAGCATAAAGATAACCGGTGCAAATGTGTGATTTCATGACAGAGGTTTTCGGCATCTCGTTGCAATATCTTCCCAGTGGTGTAGTAACATAATTTATCCCAGTCTACCTAATCCACATTACATACGGCCGATATACCATGGATTAATCCCAGTCTACCTAATCCACATTACATACTGCCGATATACCATGGATTTATCCCAGTCTACCTAATCCACATTACTTACGGCCGATATACCATGGATTTATCCCAGTCTACCTAATCCACATTACATACGGCCGATATACCATGGATTTATCCCAGTCTACCTAATCCACATTACATACGGCCGATATACCATGGATTTATCCCAGTCCACCTAATACACATTACATACGGCCATTATACCATGGGTTTATTTCTGTCTACCTAATCCACATTACAAATCGCCCATATACCCTGGATTTATCTCAGTGTAGCTAATCCACATAATATATGGCCATTGTTAAGAGCTGTTTTTGTAATACACATCATGGAGTGCTTGGATAAAGCACTTAACCATTATATTTTGGCAGTAGGTAACAAACACCTGCATTTCCTAATTGAATAAAGTGACTTTAGTGACAGGACTCCATGGGTTTGTTTTGAGAAGTGTGTAGTTGTACCTTGTGATTTGTGGTTGCGAGCAAATATGTAAGCAAGCTTGAGATGATGTGTTATGTAACTTTTTATAATTCCACTTGTGATTGTAGATTTTGTGTATGCTTGAAGCCTAGGCACTGTTGTTATTACAATGTTTTTGTAGTCATGTAAACTGAGTTTTGCAAAGTAATAAATCATTTCGTATGTTAGGGGTGCGCTCTTTTGCACTGGCCAATCAATACACTCTGCCAAAACCCCCAAATAATATACTCATTACGGGAGATCATTGACTTCAGGTAGCAGAGAAAGGCACTGCACCCAAAAGATAATGCTACTTATCAGAAAGTCAACATTGGAAGCTCCTCTGTATCTATGTTGCTGAGAACCTGTCTGGGATCATTAGCCACCAGAGTTTCTCAAAGCAACCCAACCAAATTGTGCAAACATACAATGCCCTCCATAATTATAGGACCCTTGGGAGAAGATGAGGAAAGAATGGCATTGTTGTTTATTAGCTTGATTGTTTAGTCAACGTTAATATCTCACCTTGAATTAAAGAAACATTTTTCAAAACTAAAATGTTTCATGGTTATTGGCACCACATCATTTGAATGAACCAAACCTATTAGAATTGTCTTACTGTTGAAATCTTATCTGGAAAGCTTGAGTGGTCACGTGTGCCTCACAGTTTGCCAAACTCCTGTAGTCGTGTTATGACAAGGTTAAAGTCAAAGAATAAAACAGAAAAAAAGATTGATGGCCTTCATACATTTGGAAATGGCTGTAAAAGTATATAGCTGCAACATGTAAATACCTAATGTCATTATTAGGGCAATTGTATGCAGCACAACAGTTCTAGAAGCGGTGTACAGCCAAGCACTTTGCCAGGTTAGTTTGACCAATGCCTGTTAGGGAAAGTTATATTTTGGGATGAATAAGAATATACACCAAATAAAATAAAAGGAAACCCTACAATTGTATCTATGAGATTATCTTTCTCTAGGGATATAAATAAAGAGCCTCATTGCAAAAAATAGCTGACAATACCTTTTAAGGTATAATCTTCGGACTTCATTCATCTCCCTATTAAAGTGTGGTGTGTCCAAGTGATAAACTAACGTTGTGTGGCCTTCAGCTCCCTCTTTCCAGACGTGGTGAACTGTATGCAGACTGACAACCTGGAGTTAAAAAAGCTGGTCTACCTGTACCTGATGAACTATGCTAAGAGCCAACCAGACATGGCCATCATGGCTGTCAACAGCTTTGTCAAGGCAAGCTTTTCTATTTATTTTAGGTATCTTTTTCATTTTGTCAGTTGAGTATGTCAGTGGAAAGAGATGGGCAACTGGTTGTATCTGAAGGCAATTGGATGGCCCCACCCATCACCAATAGACAATCCCCCTAGACAGAGCTTTTCCATTTACATCAAAATACACATGACTTTGGCTTTCCACTTAGTTTGGCATTTTAGACAACCTAGTTAAAGCTTTTCAACAGCAGATTCTCGCCTATTGCCCATCTAATTTCACACCACCTTGCCAGTGCATTTCAACTTATGCTTGTTCTTTCACCCATAACTGGCACGATTTTGCTGATTGCTACTTCATTGAGTAAAATATTGTGACTCTTACTAGGTTGTGTGATTGTCCACCATTTTGTCTTGAGATGATGTCACTATGGTGAACAGCATCTGCTAAGAAGACTGTAACCACTGTAGCCACTATAACACCCGTACACATATAATACACATACACACTGTAGCCGCTATTACACCCGTACACATATAATACACATACACACTGTAGCCACTATAACACACATACACATATAATACACATACACACTGTAGCCACTATAACACACATACACATATAATACACATACACACTGTAGCCACTATAACACACATACACATATAATACACATACACACTGTAGCCACTATAACACACATACACATATAATACACATACACACTGTAGCCACTATAACACCCATACACATATAATACACATACACACTACAGCCACTGTAACACACATTCCACCTCCGTCCCCCAGGACTGCGAGGACCCTAACCCGCTGATCCGGGCCCTGGCTGTGCGTACTATGGGCTGCATCCGCGTGGACAAGATCACGGAGTATCTCTGTGAGCCGCTGAGGAAGTGTCTGAAGGACGAGGACCCCTACGTCAGGAAGACTGCGGCGGTGTGTGTGGCGAAGCTCCACGACATCAACGCCCAAATGGTGGAGGACCAGGGCTTCCTGGACTCCCTGAGGGACCTCATCGCTGACTCCAATCCCATGGTACGTTGACTAAGCCCCAAGGCACAGGCAGTGTATCGATCCCATGGTGGGTTAGACTAAGCCCCTAGGCCCGACCCAGTCTGTATTGATCCTATGGTGGGTTAGACTAAGCCCCTAGGCCCGACCCAGTCTGTATTGATCCTATGGTGGGTTAGACTAAGCCCCTAGGCCCGACCCAGTCTGTATTGATCCTTTGGTGGGTTAGACTAAGCCCTTAGGCCCGACCCAGTCTGTATTGAGCCTATGGTGGGTTAGACTAAGCCCCTAGGCCCGACCCAGTCTGTATTGATCCTATGGTGGGTTAGACTAAGCCCCTAGGCCCGACCCAGTCTGTATTGATCCTATGGTGAGTTAGACTAAGCCCGACCCAGTCTGTATTGATCATATAGTGGGTTAGACTAAGCCCCTAGAACCCGACCCAGTCTGTATCCATCCTATGGTGGGTTAGACTAAGCCCGACCCAGACTGTATCCATACGATGGTGGGCTAGATTAAGACCCTAGGCCCAACCCAGACTGTATCAATCCTATGGTGGGTTAGACTAAGCCCGAGGCCCAGATTGTGTATGTGCATTGAATGTATGCTGACACTAAGTTGCTGTGTAAATAAACTGTGTGTTCAGGGGCTGTCTTAGTATATTTACACTTAATTATAACAATTTTCCCAATGAAATGATTGGCTCTCCCAGGCCAGTGCCTGACAAGATGGGGATCATCATAATCTTCTCTGACCACTCACCTCTCTGTCTGACTGACCCTTAAGGTGGTAGCCAATGCGGTGGCAGCTCTGTCTGAGATCAGCGAGTCCCACCCGAACAGCAACCTGCTGGATCTGAACCCCCAGAACATCAACAAGCTGCTGACGGCCCTCAACGAGTGCACTGAATGGGGTCAGATCTTCATCCTGGACTGCCTGTCCAACTACAACCCCAAAGACGAACGCGAGGCCCAGAGGTACAAACACATGGCTTCTCAAACAAAAGCACATCTAGTATCATTCTACCCATAACACCCATATCCTGTTGTAACTCACCAAAGCAAGATTTTCATTGGATGTTTTCTTGTGAACCCTCCCCCCACTTGGCTGTCAATAGGGGTGGTCAGTGCTCCGTTTCGACCAGTGGTTTTAACTGGGTTAACGTCTGATTGGCTGTGCTGGTGTCTGCTGACCCTGTTGTGAAATGTTCAAAGATGCCAAGTGGGAGACAATGGCACCATTCAGTAGGGCACTAATGACTGTAGGACTCGTCTTCAGCATTTCCACCAGGCGTGGTACCACTCCGAGACACAAGGCACTTCAAACGGCACATTACCGGGCCTTGAAAGGGTTTTCACGGGTGTATGTGATGTAGTCAACCGGTGACCACCTCTAGACGCCCACATGCAGGCATATGGAAGGTTATGGAGTGACGAGCGTCCTCCGTGTTACGGTTAGAACTGGAACTTACAGCTAGCGAAGTACAATTCTAGGTTTGTGTAAATGTACTCGGAAAGTACGGGCCATTCTGATGTGTCACGCTAGCTGGGTAAAACTGTTCTCACTTTTTAATTATGACATGAATGCTGTGTTAACGGTGCAACCTCATGCAACTGCCAGGAAATATTTACGAGGGATGAACGTTTTTTTGCTATGCTGGACATTTAATACTTATATTAATGCTGGTTATTGAAGAGCATGGTCAAAACCCAATTGCGAAATTACACCTTTCACTTAAGTTTGTTCAAGCGTTTGTTCATGGCAGAGGATTTGTTTATTGTACACCAGGCAGTAAAGGCAAATCTCATTGAAGCTAGTATAGGCAGTCCTCATTGAAGGTAATAAAGGCAAACCTCATTAAAGGTAGTGAAGGCAAACCCCCTTAAAGTTAGTAAAGGCAAACTGGAGACGTGTTATTGACAACATTGGTTTTGAAGGCCTATTTACCTGGTTGAGCCTGTTGATCTTCTTCAATGAAGAACATTGTAACTCTGCAGTGAACACTTCCATGGCAGCCTGCTGCTAAAGAAGATGCACCAAAAACAGGTGCTTGTAGCTGTTGAACTATTTTATTACCATCTGCCAGTGATGCCTCCATTCCGACAACAAGTTGTCGTGGTTATGTGTGTTTTGGCCACTGGTCATCTGTTGCTATGGTAGGGTTAAAGAATAGGCCTTGTCTCACTGGTCTGTATGTCTCTTTGCCGTCTGATAATTCTTCAAGCAAAACATTGTTTATTTGCTTTTGTACAGTGTTGCAAACTGGTATACTCTGCAAACCTGTGTCCTACTTAGTCTGAGAACAGCCTAAACAGACGTTTGATGGAGCGTTCTTTCAATGTAACTTCCATTAAAAATGCCTACAGTCTTCATTGAGTTAATTCTATATTCTTTAGACCAGGAGATCAACTGTTCGGTCGGTTTTCTCTCCAACTCAGTCACAAATGGGGTTGAAGAGAAAACCTACAGGACAGTAGGTCTCCAGGAACAGGGTTGTGCAGCTCGCTTGAGACCTTCATGGTCTGCATGAGCTCAACGTGGCTTTGGAGGTGTCTGTATGCAACGACTCCTTCCGGTTAACCCAACGCTTTCTCTCTTCCAGCATCTGTGAGCGGGTCACGCCCCGGCTGTCTCACGCCAACTCGGCGGTGGTGCTGTCGGCCGTAAAGGTGCTGATGAAGTTCCTGGAGCTGCTGCCCAAGGAGTCTGACTACTACAACACCCTGTTGAAGAAACTGTCCCCCCCTCTGGTCACCCTGCTCTCTGGGGAGCCTGAGGTCCAGTATGTGGCCCTCAGGAACATCAACCTCATAGTCCAGAAAAGGTAAGGGGTCAACTGGCTGAGACGTATGGTACTTAAACTGACTGAACATGTTCTTGCTATCACTGTGCTGTGTGCTGGGCCCACCAAGCGGTCCGTTTCTGGAGACGAGTGTCTGATACTACTAAAGTAGGACGGGAAAAAATGTAAGAACTCCACTCATTTGTGTTAAGTTATTGTTGGCCTCCAATAGATTTAGTTTGTTTAGCCCAAGGTGAATCCCCCCGTGCTATTAAATGTCAATATATGTAGCTCAGTTTTGTTTAGGTTTCTTGGCCCCACATTTTACATTTGTGCCATCTTCAATTCCTAACCACTAGATGACAGCATTTTTCTTCATTTCTCTCTGTCCCCTGTCTGAGTTTAGATCAGGACCATGTAAATATATATTTTCTATTCCTGCATTACTGTGTGTTTTCTATATTCTTTAGGCCAGAGATCTTGAAGCAGGAGATTAAGGTATTCTTTGTCAAGTACAATGACCCCATCTACGTCAAACTGGAGAAACTGGACATCATGATTCGCTTGGCCTCCCAGGCCAACATAGCCCAGGTAACCTCAAGGGAACCCACACCTCCAGTAATATGTACTAATCATTGGATCATTATAAATCGGGTAGTTTGGGTTCTAGTTGTTTCTGGTCTGACAGCTGTGGATGCTTATGGCAGTGGTAAATGATGCTCTATACCAAGGTTATGATTTGTTTTTCTAGTTGGTAACAGATCTATAATATCAAAAGAAAAAGGCCTTATATGTAATAAAAACCCTTACTTGTAATATATTGGCACAGAACCAATATGTATAATTGCAATAAAACACCTTGGAAGTTTGTGGTATGTGGCTATATCTTCATCCAGGCTCTCTGTTGGGTTGTATCTGAGAAGAGCCGCTAGCTGTAGCTTATGACTAAAGTCAATTGTTCTTCATCATGTAGTGATCCATGTAGTCCTAACTGTAGAATGTTGTAGTGTACTGTATTCTATACTAAAAAAGAAATAAGAATATGCTAATAACTAAGGGCTGTATTCAATATAACAACGACTTGTTCTCATTAGATGCCCCTCTATTTTAAAGGCATTTCACCAGGCACGGCTACATCTCATTGCGTTACTCTTGTTCTCTAAATGTCGAGACGTCATTTGGGTCCTCTCGTTGTGTGCGTGTATTTCTCTTTGCTTCTCCCTCCCCAGGTGTTGGCTGAGCTGAAGGAGTACGCCACCGAGGTGGATGTTGATTTTGTACGTAAGGCAGTGAGAGCCATCGGACGCTGTGCCATTAAAGTGGAGGTATGAAGTCATGTTTAAACCGCTGCTTTTATGTCTGTTCCACTATAAAGAAAAGCCTGTCTGTCATGGAACCCCATACCCATCAATGACTAATCTTTTTGACATCCTAATTTGAAATGTCCAGTAAGCACAGTTATGTGCGAATATCAATCAATTTGTTTCTGTAAAATATAGGTTTTCTTTATTTTTTGCTATTTTCCAGATTGGCATCAATCAAATAACACACATGGAATCATGTAGTAACCAAAAAAAGTTTTAAACAGATTAAAATTAAACAAATTTACATTGTGGATTTTTCAAAGTAGCTCTTG
>JACXGK010005802.1:0-31384 GCA_016801125.1 Novumbra hubbsi
CTGAACTAGCACAAATGTCAGTCCTACACCAGGAACAGGTTATGTTATTCTGAACTAGCACAAATGTCAGTCCTACACCAGGAACAGGTTATGTTATTCTGAACTAGCACAAATGTCAGTCCTACACCAGGAACAGGTTATGTTATTCTGAACTAGCACAAATGTCAGTCCTACACCAGGAACAGGTTATGTTATTCTGTACTAGCACAAATGTCAGTCCTACACCAGGAACAGTTGAATCTCTAAACAGAAAAACGTGCTACCAAGCCAATGTGCAAAAACACAGATTACAAGATTTATGATAGCATAACTTGGATGGAAGCCAGAGGCACCTGTGCCCACAGACAGACAGATATCGGGTCTCCACACACCTCCTAGGCCAGACAATGAATGAGTAACAACATGGTAGTTACAGTAATAGTATAAAGTGACATACTGATTTGCCTAAATGACTTTCAGGCGTGCATTTAATTTAGGTATAAGAGACTTGGGTTTGCTTGAAAGTAACACTCACTTTGCTATGAAACTTTGGATGTAGAGTGAGTACAAGTCCCAATTACTGCCCCCCCTTAATTTCACAATAGTCACCATATGAATGCAGTTACAATATCATATAGATTATCAAAGATCTTATGATTTACCTGAAGAATACAACATGAGCACCAACACTCAGGCCCATGATAAGAACACAGTAGCTAACTACTCTAAAGTTCCACTTCTTCCTTCTCTCCCACTCCTCAGCATTGGACTCTTGAGGTGGAGACTTTCTGAACTGCTCCCAGTAGCGAATACTCTCCTGAGCCTGACTGCTGAGAGGAGAGTATGATGAGTTACGATGAGAAACGTAACTAAAACCGTAAGCAACTGGTGTGGGCGTTTGTTCAGACACCTGGGGTGGCTGGCGGAGGTGTGACTGGAGGTGTGAAGGTGTTGTAGCCTCAGGTCGTACTCTTTCCTGGACACCTCCTTACTCAAGACCCTGTAGGCCCTGTTCAGCTCCACAAACTGTCCATGAAGCCCTGGGTTGGACAGATCACTGTCAGGGTGCATCTAACACAGATGTAAAGAGGGTCATTAGGAACCAATACAGACCTGGACGCTGAGGGTACCTACTCCATTTCTAGTATTGCTCAGTGGAAGTGTGACAATAACTTTTTTAAATGTAATACCATTTATATCAAAAGGTAATTGAAAGAAAACATGTTCATGTAATAATAGCTTCATAAAATCTCAAATGGTCAAATGCATATTCTTCTAAATGTAATGAGTTTATACATTAACTCATGGGTTATTTAATTTTTTTAAAAGCATAAACTTTTTTTAGGATGAATAATATAATAACTTCCACAACATGTAATAAGATATGAAAACAATTGTTTTTATGTATTACTTTGCTTAATATGATACACAACTAAACTCATGCACATCTTTAAGAAACACAGACATATACATAACCAAATGTACATACAAACACACACACAGGTACAACTTTGTAATCATAAATTAGGCTGGCATTTACAAAACCATCACAAAAATCAAGGGATGTCATTAAAATAAAAGAAGACATCTGAATTTCCATCTGATTACCCTCATTCCGCTATGCAGCATTTTAAGGCAATATAATTGATAAGCTTTATTGGACATGATAGTGAAGAAAGACTGAGGAAAGAGCTGTCACTGAAAGGGCAGTGGGCCAGACTAAAAGCACAGAAAGTATTACATTTCTAAGCACAGTGCAAGGTCAGAATATGATGTACCAACAAGGCCTGGATCGCATTAACACCCAGACATACAAAGACTTTTAAATGGTGAACTTGTGTTCATTTATGCCTTAACTCAATCCAATCATTTTAAAAAAAAATAAACATCCTTGTGAGCGAACTGCGGTTGTGAAATAAAGCTTAGTGATATTATTTTGGAAATGATATGTGTTTAAAAGCATTTTAAACGAGTGAGATCAGATCATTTCCAGGGTATTACACAACATCTGGATATTTTCGTAAAAATATTCATTAGAAAGATCCAATACCTCCTTTCACAGAGTGATTATGCCTGTAAACAACGGTTCAGCCTCACTACCTCACTCTCCCATACCTTGCCAAGTCACAGAAACAATGATCCCATGCAGGCCACAAGAACATGTTACCCGGCTAGGCTGAAGAAAAAGCACTAGATGATGGACTTGATGTTGCACTTTGTAGCAAGCTACTTGCTTTTTCAATTACATAGCTTGGTAGAGTTTTACTGGAGCAATAAATGCTTTGTTCTGCCCTGTTAGCGGAGTATAAAGACGTCATGCAGGAGCTAATCCCTACTGCCTTGGGGGCCGTGAGTTAGGCACCTGCTGCATCCAAACTGTCACTAAGGCAATGCTGACCATTGGCCTGTTCATGCCTGTTCTGTGTCATAGGACTGGGTACGGTGACCAATAAAAATGCATCTGCATAATGCACACTTGTTAAAAAGCAACCACTTAAAGATGCTTCCATTACACAATAGAAAGGTGTGTAGATCCTAGAGGAATAAACAAACTTTCAATTTAATGTTACTCAAATTCAAGTAAAACGTGGCTGGTACTGGGAGTAAAGACAGGGTTGTATATACAATTCGATGGTCCAAAATTGAAGAAAGGAGATAAATAATTAGGATAAAAGTTAAGATGAATTATTTGCCATGGAACAAATGAACATTGAATTTATTCAAATTTAAGAATGAATTGGCGGACTTACTACTGTCGGACACAAGCCTCAGTATCTTCAGGACAACCAGCAAAGGTAAAAGCGTATTACATTTTGTGTACAAGTTAGAATATTAACTGTTTATAATGGATTCATGCTAAACAGCCATTAGGCTTTATTATATGAAAAATGTAAACGTTATTACACTTGGGAAAATGTATTCCGCAAACTTGTAAATACATAATCTATTGTTAAATACACACGAAAATGGCTTAGCCAAAACTACTCTTATACTAGGGCAAAATGTAATCAAACATATATAATGGTAAACATCCCTGAAACCATAGAGACCAGTTCATAGGTTGTATAGTTATTGTACAGTAAAATAAAACAGAGAGAATGTTATGTTGAAAGGGCGCACTCATGTGGTTGGACAAAGCTATAGCAATTCCTTACAATCCTCACCTTTCTGATGCAGGAAATACATTTAAGTGGTTTTCATACATTTACTAAGTATTTACAGCTTCAAGATGCTAGGTTAGGACATAATCATACCTTTTTAGATTTGTCGAAAAAGGCATTCTTTATTTGCTCAAGTGAGGCATCAGGTTTTACACCAAGAATATTGTAGTAGTTCACTGCTGCTCTGTAATGAGACAAGAAATAGTAATTGCAGAGAACAACAGCACACATCATTGTGAGCACAAATCATTTCTGGTACTGTGGACTGAACAATCACTCAACAGACCATAACCATCACAAAACAACTGTAAGTACAGTGTAATTACACCAGTGATGGTGTTAAACCAGAAACAAAACAGCCAGAAACACACGTTGTAAGGTAAATCCTTTGAGACATAGAAACCGTGTGTACTTGTGTACAGAGCTCAATGTGAGGAAGCGGAGTCTGCTCTTGCAGTACCACAGACAGCCCTGGCAAAGTCTCAGTTGGGCTTCAACCAGCATCGTGGCAACTGGTCGCGTCAGCAACTTAAAATACAAAGGACCTGTGGAGATGAAAATACATGTAGATAGAAACCTTAGTAGGGGCAGGTACAGACCTAATCTGGGTTAAAGCATTCATTAATTATGCCTACTGTGTCATATTTATCACCAAAACTATAGTGGAGTAAACTGTTTCCCCTTCACTACCCCACTGAGTACATACCTACTGAATATAACATACATTTTCATAAGAAAACATGTGGTGGGCCTTTGTACAAGATTACAAGTTAGGTGCACAGAAGAGATTCCTGTCTTCTCCACTCTCTGGCTAAAGCATTTGATGTCACTGAAAGTAAAACAATGTCAAACATTTGGTAGGAGGCTTTTGAGCATAGTAATATAGGACCTACTGAATATTTCTGCTGAGGATGATGTTAAACGAATACAAAGTTTTACAATCTTGACAGAGACATTAATTATCCACATACTGTTGGCTTCCATTACAAACTAGCTAACATGCTAGCTACTTTTTAACAACCGTAAGAGGTAAATGGATATTTGATGGACGTAACTAACTATATAGTAGCTAAGGCTATACAGTAACAAATTAAGCAGGCTAACGTTAGCCATCTTGCCAACTTTGAGAGACTACAGAGCTGTCGGCCAATGATATAATGTTGCAAAAAACACACACTACTAGTACTAGATAACACTGAAACAAAGGCAAAAACAATAGTAAAGGATCACAGCAAAAATGGTAGAACATAATCGGAAAGCGAGGTTAATGCAGCACAAACGAACAGAAACCTCGCACTTACCTCGCACTTCCTTTCATAACAAACCGAACTACTGGAAAAATTGGTTATTACATAAGTGTTTCTGGTAGAGAACTGCTGATCTTTGTGAAGCTAGCCATGATTAAACACAACACAGTTTTCAAAATAAAAGTCACTCGTTTAATATGATAAAAACACCTTGCTCAAACTTTATCCCAAGTAGCGTGATACCCAACGTTAACCATCTAATATATTTCGTTGTATAACCTTAACCCAAACATTATCCCTAACCTTAACCACTAGTGCTGTTGTGCCTAACTCTAACCAAACTTTTACACTAACCCCATTGCTGTTAACTGTAACCTTAAAATGCATTAATAACATAGTGATGAGCCCTTGGTTGATTAAACGTCCTTCCGAAAGAGAAGTCAGTATGTGGATTAAAGGGTAGTGAGCCTGTCTGGTGAATTGAAGGTCATGGTAACGAGACAATGCCTGACAATTCATTTGTGTAAATTCATAATAAATAATAAGTTCTAGTAGTGTTTGAAATAAATGGTAGCAAAATCGTGATGTATCATACATGTTGGTAGCACATTGCGATGTAAATTAACGTAATGTAACATATCATACGAAATCGGGTGTCACAGATTTACGTATTATATATTACGTATTCCCCTGAGACCACATTACCCAGCACAGGATATTGTATCAGTCTAAGAATGGGTATTATCCTAATCACTCAGAAAATAACTATTAGAATCACATAATTTGCGTTTCGCAGGGGTTTTTAAAAAGTAATCTCATTTTATCTAAAAGTGATCAAACCCTGTTAATTCTATTTCTGTTTTCCAACATATAATATCATAGGTTATTAATATACAATTTTAATTTGCTGAACAAAATAAATAACTAAATAACAAATATATGTGCTAGAAAATAACAGTAGTGTCAATGTCTTCGCTACAAATTTACGCAAAGAGCAAGTCATGTGAGGCACTAATATCCAATAAGGATGCCATAAATATTTCCAAAATTAAAGATGACTGTCAGCTGTTCAAAGTAAGAGAATCGGAGTATAATTTTAAATCCAAAGCGCAACAAGGATTAAACTGTAACACGTGTAGTTAACTTTAGGGCACGCAGCTAACTTCAACACATGTCTTAAGAGGTCAGCCTAACGCACATTGCACAACAGCTGGAGACTGGAATATAACTAGATATAAACGATAATGGGGGAAAAGTAAAACTGTGTAAAACTGTGCTAGGCCTGCTAGGCCTGACAAAAGAGTAAACTGTGCTAGGCCTGACAAAAGAGTAAACTGTGCTAGGCCTGACAAAAGAGTAAACTGTGCTAGGCCTGACAAAAGAGTAAACTGTGCTAGGCCTGACAAAAGAGTAAACTGTGCTAGGCCTGACAAAAGAGTAAACTGTGCTAGGCCTGATAAAAGAGTAAACTGTGCTAGGCCTGATAAAATAGTAAAAGTGGTGTGTTCAAAAATATAAAGGGTGAGTAAACGATGAATGGAGAGTAAATACATTTCCTATTTATTATGTTGGCTAAAAGTAGGCAAAGGAAATGATTAACTTTGAAAATATCACTATCCCTTTAAATAATTTACTATCAAATAACCTTTCACGGACATTTGTGGCGCTACATAGTTACAATCACTCCTCCATTACGCAGCGAATCGGGGTTGTCAGCTCATTTTATTACGGAAATATATCTTCTTTAGCGACATTCCAATTAGGACGGAGCTCAAAATCGTTGAATAAGCGGGGGTGCATTCGGTGCAGGTGGACGGTAGAACAAACTAAACTGATTCCGACAGACCAGAAACCACTGTACAGTGAATTTACCAATTATGGGTGATACTAGGGATGGAGAGGGTGGAAATATGACATAGCAAGAAGTAAATAGAAAGAGAAAATATATATCAATGGAGGGTGATGTTGGTAGCGGTTAGTGCTGCATCAACCAGCCAATGCAAGGAATTGATGGAAAAGATCATTATTTGTAGATTGTCATACTATTTAGAACAAAGACAATTGTTAAGCCCATGCCAAAGGGGATTTCGTTAAAGAAAACCTATGTTAGATGCATTAGTGACTGTTAGTTATGAGGCAGAAAAAGCCATTAGTATGAAAGAGGTTATGGCTGTGGTGTACTTTGATATTGAGAACGCTTATGATGTGAAGAGACGACCTACTGATTAAAATGGGTATTGGTGTAAGGCTATAAAACAGGGTTGCTGAATTCCTGTCTAATAGGATGTTCTGTGTTTAAGTTGGAGATGATGTTTCAGATGATTTTGATATTGTAAGTGGAATTCCTCAGTTTAATGCTATCTGCTATATTATCTCTGTGTAATATGATGATAAATTATATTTTTCTGAATGTTGGTAGAGGTCATGGCATTATACAGATGATGGAGCTGCATGGAAAAAAACTGAAAAACGTTGGACATATAAGTGACTAATAGCATTCAGAGTGCTATAGTGAGGGTGGAAGTTCGGTCATAATATTGGGGATTTAAGATGTTGTGGAGAAGTCATACTACATGTTCTTTACTAGAAATAGGAGGCCAGATAATGTTCATCTTAAAATGTATGGCAAAAATATGGAAAGGGTAACAGAGTTCAAATATCTAGGATTATGTTTTGATGAGAAGTGTATATGTAGGAAACGTTTTAAACAGGTAGAAACAAAATGTTTATAAGTATTGAATCTCATTAAGTTCGTTTCTGGTTATGTGTGGGCAGCAGATGAACAATCCCTCATGGATATTTATAGGACCTTAATACTGTCCTGTATTGAATATGGATGTATAGTAGATGAAGCAGCAGCCAAGAGGGTTTTGAAAAAACTAGAATACAGTCCGGAGCCCTGAGACTCAGTATAGGTGCAGTTAAAACATCTCCTAATAATGCACGACTGGTTGAAGATGATGAATTACCATTATATTTAAGACGCGAAGAGAAGAGATTGCAAAAAGGGCGTTGAAAATAAATTAGACTTATAATCGGCAAAGTGCTTTTTTTGTGTTACTTTTGTGTAGCTTGAAGTATATGAAGCCCTGATGGTCCACACTCCGGTATAGTAGGTGGCGGTATGCACCTATACACGTTGGTTGGCGACCCGCCATTAAAAAGAAAAGAAGACATTCCAATTATCTCTTCCGTGTGCGGATGTACAATTGATTGATCGGTAATGAGGAATGTATTGAGACTATTTTCAGCCATTCTTGCGCGAATCCGCCACTTTTGAATGCGTGAGGGGGACGTTTTTATTTCTTTGCTGATTATTTGATTCCCGATTCCCCAGGAAACAGTTGCTAGTGCACACACCAGGAGGCTAGAGAATAGGAAGGTAGCCCTAGATTACGTTTTAAGTGGACTTTTGCTGCCGTGATTCACCGATTTATAAACCAACCACACAGCTGTTACTTATATTTTGATGAGTACCAAAGGTTCGAGGCATTGGTTAAGTTAGCTTCTAATCGAGTTGCCTTGTAAACATGTTCGTTGTTCAGCCTTGACTCGTTTGTGCAGTGGAGTGAAGGAACAGTGCATGGTAAGGAGAATCAATGTTCATAAGTACCGCTCCATGACCATTGATAATGTCTGTATGTTAATAACTGGTCAAACGAAGTTTGAAAACTAATTCAACAAATGTTAACTAGGTACGGCTAGCATCCAACGCTAACTAAGCTGATTGCCGCAGCTTAGTTGCTGTGTTAGTCCGATTGACAGCTATTCCGTTTACAGAAGCTCCATGTAGTTTTTCCTGTTTACATGTATTTGATTAACCCCAAAAATGAAATAAAATACGCCAGTAGCGTAACCCCTTGTAAACACATCTACGTCCTGGTTTAGTCACATGGTCGAGCGTAAAACTTAAAAATGATCTTAATTATGTTGTGTAACATTTAAGGAGTTTGAATGATCAATTTTACACACAGACACAGTACACTTGTTTAAGATGGGAAGCAGATTTTATGACTGATCATCTGCATCTGAGTAGGATTTAACGATATGGATTCCGAGGTCTCTGTGCTGTTGCACTGCAACGCCTGGGGAGGCCTCCTAGAACCGCAGGTGCAGGTGGAGCTTTCCGCAAGGTAACTTTGTAACTCATGACTTAATTTTTAACAGCCGACTCCGCAAAAAGTTATTAAACATAATGGATTTTTCCCCATTATCGCTCACTACCCATCCAGGTTTAACCGTCAGACAGAGCCGGCACTGGAGCGTCACATAGAGGAGGTGTGGACAGAGAGGGTGAACAGGGAACCTTGGCTTTTCAATGGGGCCAAATTCAGGCTGCACTCTTACAGCATAACCTCGAATTTGCCGCCCTGCATGGACGAAGCCGGAGACAAACACTACAGTCCAAGTGGTATTCCGGAAGAAGACGAGGGCTTACAGAAGAACGCAGGGAGTGCTGACTGTGGAAGACTAGGTGCGCTCGGACATCAGATAAATGAAGCTAACGAAGTTATACGTGAACAGCATAATAACAGGGATGTGAGTCGCTATAAGCCGAGAGCAGGGAACCTTAGAGACTGCCACCTCCCCATTCTTGGTATAGAGCCACCTTTAAGTAAAAGCAGAACAGATACCCAACCGTGCCTCCTGGGAGATGTGAGTGCAGATGGGGCTCCCACACCCATTCTGACCCTGAGGCTGGGCCTGACCTGCTATAGGGATTTCCTGGGTACCAACTGGTCTCAGAGATCAGCAGAGCTCCGCCAGCGTGGAGAGGCAGAGTTTGGGGATCCCTTAGCCCTATTGGCCCAGCCTCTGGGGGTGGGTGGAGTCCTCCGTACCTCCGACGGAAAAGTGGTGTTGATCCGGAGGAGCCAGAAGGTGGCAGAGGCAAGGGGGCTGCTGGACATCCCTGGGGGACACCCAGAACCCAAGGTCAGACAACCTGCACTGTACCACACACAACACAGTATGGCTGGACTTGGTACACTGTATAATATGGTACCACACACACAACACAGTATGGCTGGACTTGGTAAACTGTATAATATGGTACCACACACAACACAGTATGGCTGGACTTGGTACACTGTATAATATGGTACCACACACACAACACAGTATGGCTGGACTTGGTACACTGTATAATATGGTACCACACACACAACACAGTATGGCTGGACTTGGTACACTGCATAATATGGTACCACACACACAACACAGTATGGCTGGACTTGGTACACTGTATAATATGGTACCACACACACAACACAGTATGGCTGGAATTGGTACACTGTATAATATGGTACCACACACACAACACAGTATGGCTGGACTTGGTACACTGTATAATATGGTACCACACACACACACACGCACAACACAGTATGGCTGGACTTGGTACACTGTATAATATGGTACCACACACACAACACAGTATGGCTGGACTTGGTACTCTGTATAATATGGTACCACACACACACACAACACAGTATGGCTGGACTTGGTACTCTGTATAATATGGACACGCACACGCGCACACACACACGCTGGACTTGGTACTCATTTTGTTTCTAAATCTTTACGCACAAGACATCATTGTCTTGAACCTCTGCGATTATCACACTTTCCATTGTTTGGAAGACTCAATATGGAATCCTTTTTGCCCCAGGCGGTGTGTGAAGGACTGGGTGGTGTGACGGAGGACCGGATCAGGGTGGAGATGCTGCAGCAGAGGCAGGAGGCTGTGGTCCGAGAGCTGTTCTCCTCTGTCAGCGCAGAGATCAGAGACGAGGTGAGGACGGAACAGCGGTGTCCTCGGCTGCTGTCCGTGTGGGCTGAGGTGGAAGAGGGGAGGCCGTGTGGGCTGAGGTGGAAGAGGGGAGGCTGGGCTTCACCAACCATTTATCTACGGTCACGTCTTTACTATCATCACTCCTCCTACCCGCTTCTCCTTCTCGGTCTCCTCCCCACCATACAATTTTTTCCTCCCATTCATCTCTCCCTTTCCACTTCCCCTCTCCGTCCTGCAGGTGAATGTTCCCTTAAGGTCATTGGGGGAGCCGACGCTCATGGGAATTGCTCTAAATCACACCAGTGCAGGCAGACCCAGTGCAGAGTTCTACATCAGGTGAAAACAAGTCTGTCAACTGATCAAAAATGGAAACATGAATAGTATGAGGATATTGTGATGAGCTTTTGTCAGTGTCCAGAGAACAAAACAACCACACGAATAATATGGTTTTATCTGACTACATTATTTGTACTTACATGTTGTCTAATAGCGTTATTACACAGGATAAAGGCGTGAACATGTATGAGTGTACTTATCAAATAAAGGCTGTTCTGATCTTGTTTCTAGTTGTTCGCTGACCTCTGCAGAGGTTCGGGAGCTCTACTGGCAGGGGGGTGTCGAGGCCAATGAATCTACAGACATTGTGTTCTTGAGAGAAAAGGTATGAAGTGCCATGACAGTTCTGAATACTAAATGGGTACTGTGACAAAGCATGTTAAACATTTTATTTCTGTAACGTTGAAACTGCAAATAAATGCCAAAAACACAGCAGGACATGTTTTTGCATGATTGGAATGAGCACAAAATAGCGTATTAAGATATTTTGGTAGCTAGCTGTTGCAGTGTAGTGTAAAACAGTATCTTTGACAGTTTTGTGATTTGCAGGAAGTTCTGCAGCTGGACCAGCACTCCCCCTTGTGGTCAGAGTTGTGTCCTTCAGCCAAGGGTGCAGTGTTGCTCTATCAACTAGTGCTGTCTAACCAAGAGGACCGAAGTAATCAATCACAGACCTTACTGGGTAAAATGATTAGATGAAATTCATACAATAAAAATATTACATAAAAGCAGCGATTTACAGCAGTTCTTTATGAGACTACTGTGGGAAAGCATATGGAACCTGCTATGAAATGTCTAAATGAATGTCAACATTTCCAGATGTAAGGTTCTAGCAGTACAACCACAGCTGCAACCAGCAAAGGATTGCAGCAAACCAGAACTCTGTATGAACACACAACTGGATTCGGTAGAAGTAGTGCAACTGCTAAGAGGCCTAACATATTATAGAAGAGTGACTTCATTAAAAATCAGCATGAAGAGACCAAATGGAACAAACCAAAGAACTTAGTTCATAGTAGACTTTTGTTGTCCTTCCTTCATCTGTAGCAATCTGTTTTCAACTTAATATTGAATATAGATTGTTACTTTCTTCACAGAAATGGTTCTCAAACTAGGGACACTCCAATGTTTCTCTGTTTAATAGTAGCCATCAGTGAACCTTAGGGTTGACGGTTAGTTGACAATCAGAACGCTGACTTAGTTTAAATAGATACAACGTCAGGGGGGCCCCAGAAGAGGCTGGATAACCACTAATGAATGATAAAACCACAGTAGTGCACAATGTATACAGTGGGGCAGAAAAGTATTTAGTGCAAGTTCTCCCACTGAAAAAGATGAGGCTTGTAATTTTCATCATATGTACACTTCAACTATGACAGACAAATGAGAGAAAAAACAACAGAAAATCACAATAAGATTTTTAATGAATTTAATTGCAGATTATGGTGGAAATGAAGTATTTGGTCAAAAACAAAAGTATCTCAATACTTTGTTGTATACCCTTTTTTTGGAAATGACAGAGGTCAAATGTTTTCTGTAAGTTTTCACAAGGTTGTCACACTGTTGCTGGTATTTTGGCACATTCCTCCATGCAGATCTCCTCTAGAGCAGTGATGTTTTGGGGCTGTTGCTGGGCAACACGGACAGTCTAAGGGGTTGAGATCTGGAGACTGACTAGGCCACTCCAGGACCCTAAAATGCTTCTTATGAAGCCACTCCTTTGTTGCCCGGGCGGTGTGTTTTGGTTCATTGTCATGCTGAAAGACCCTGCCACGTTTCATCTTCAATGCCCTAGCTGATGAAAGGAGGTTTTCACTCAAAATCTCACGATACATGGCCCCATTCATTCTGTCCTTTACACAGATCAGTCGTCATGGTCCCTTTGCAGAAAAACAGCCCTAAAGCATGATGTTTCCACCCCCGTGCTTCCCAGTAGGTATGGTGTTCTTTGGATGCAACTCAGCATTCTTTGTCCTCCAAACACGACGAGTGGAGTTTTTACCAAAAAGTTATATTTTGGTTTCATCTGACCATATTACATTCTCCCAATCTTCTTCTGGATCATCAAAATGCTCTCTAGCGAACTTCAGACGGGCCTGGACATGTACTGGCTTCAGCAGGGGGACACGTTTGCCAATGCAGGATTTGAGTCCCTGGTGACGTAGTGTGTTACTGATGGTCGGCTTTGTTACTTTGGTCCCAGCTCTCTGCAGGTTATTCACTAGGTCCCCCCGTGTGGTTCTGGGATTTTTGCTCACCGTTCTTGTGATCATTTTGACCCCACAGGGTGAGATCTTGCGTGGAGCCTCAGATCGAGGGAGATTATCATTGGTCTTGTATGTCTACCATTTCCTAATAATTGCTCCCACAGTTGATTTCTTCACACCAAGCTGCTTACCTATTGCAGAGTCAGTCTTCCCAGCCCGGTGCAGGTCTATAATTTTGACAGCTCTTTGGTCTTGACCATAGTGGAGTTTGGAGTGTGACTGTTTGAGGTTGTGGACAGGTGTCTTTTATACTGATAACAAGTTCAGACAGGTGCCAATAATACAGGTAACGAGTGGAGGACAGAGGAGGCTCTTATTAAAGAAGAAGTTACAGGTCTGTGAGAGCCAGAAATCTTGCTTGTTTGTAGGTGACCAAATACTTATTTCCACAATAATTAGCAAATAAATTCATTAAAAATCCTACAATGAGATTTTCTTTTCTTATTTTGTCTGTCATAGTTGAAGTGTACCTGTGATGAAAATTACAGGCCTCATCTTTTTCAGTGGGAGAATTTGCACAATTGGTGGCTGACTAAATACTTTTTTGCCCCACTGTACATGTTTACAGGTAGAAAATGCTCAATATAAAGTATTTCTTAACATTCCAACGCAATTCTGTAAAATCATGTATACAATTAAAACCATTTAAATAATAAAAAATAAAAAAAACCTGATTGTTTTATTCTTCAGATGTTTACCAGTAACCCTGGTAACTTCTTTATGCATAGTTACTCTTGCCGTAGTACCCCGGGTCTTGTTAACCCTGATTCTTGTTGCCGTAGTACCCTTGGTCTTGGTAACCTTGATTCCACTGAATAGAAGGAAAGAAGACATTATATGGTGAGGCAAGAGCAGACTGTTTCTTACTACCCACACCCACCCTAGCATAGCTGTTGCACACGGTGTGCTCACAGAAGTCCTTGCTCACCACACAGGGTGCTCACAGAAGTCTTTGCTCACCACAAAGGGTGCTTACAGAAGTCCATGCTCACCACACAGGGTGCTCAACGTCCAATTTCCCACTCCGCAGATATAGTTTCCATGCTCACCGAAAACAAATGCAGCCTCGCTAAGTGTTTAATTAAAGAAAAAAGAAAAAAAGATCGTCCACAATGGAAAAAGCTATTAACAAATCAAAAAAATGGTAATAATTAAAAAAAAAAATCCTTAGCAGACAATGTCCAGAACTCAAGGCTGAATAGAAATTTAATGAATTGGAGAAATCTGCTCAGTCTTCAAGCCAAATAATGTGCATGCCTCAAATCACTCTGGTGTTTACGATTTGTCTGTTGCATGCTTCTTGACTAACATACTACTGGTCTGTAGCTGTCTGAAGTATACTTCATGCTGTCTACACCGTTTGCTTCACGGTTGCAGCTACACTAGTCATCCACACCACTCAACGGTTCATCCTTTCGGAAAAATATCCCAGATGTGGTCTGAAGGACAAAATTCAAAAATACTGACACAACCCCAATTCAATAGAATAAATCGTCTGCCAGGCGCTTTTCACAACATTCCTTTGTTATAAAGCAAAAACATGCGTCAAAAAATGTGTGTATGTAGTATGTTGGGCTTTCTGAAATCTTTAAAAAATGTAGCACTGGTACATTAAGCAATCCCAAACAACCTGGGTGGAAGAGGAAGGCCGTTACCATGGATAACCAAAGACTGAAGGAAGATGAGGAACGTGGGAATTGAGGTGCTTGGCACGACCATCTGCAGAAGACTTGAGCACAAGATCTACAAGAGGCTACAATGCAAGGTGCAAACCACTAATCAGCCTCAAAACAGGATGCTCAAGTCTGTTTGCTAGTAATAAACACAGTACATAATTGTATAGTCCACATACTTTTGTACAGAAGTACAAACTTCTGTAATTTCTAAATGGTTCATCGGATATGGATTAAAAGACCCCCATAAGGAAGCTGACAATCTGCACTCTATCCCCACAGTCAATGTTTAATTCAAAATCTAAACTTCTGAAATTTTGAGCAAAAAAGCAAAACAAATGTGGCACAACTTTTGCAGTAAATCATACATGAGAAAAAACTACTTAATGCTAGTTGTCGTGACGTGCTGTCTGAAAAGATGAGGGTTGGGGCAGGATGGATAAGATCAATTTCCCCCTTACTGTGTAAAGTGCTTTGGGTGACTTCATGGTTTTTTTATGAATCAAATCCATTACAAGTTCATTGAACAGAAGATGACTTACATATCTGGGCAGTTGAAGGCCCCAGTATGGCTGATGACTACCTGGGTAAGGCTGCTGGTTGAACCATGTACTTCCCCAACCTGCAGACAAACAAACCAAAAGCTGCCGTTATCGCTGTAACCATAGGAACCACAAGACATGACCACAAAACATAATATATAACTACATATGGATAACAGCAATGAAACATTTCTTTTCAATGTGTGTGTGGAGCGAGGAGTAAGACATTTACATGGTGTCCTGAACTGCATACAGTAGTTCTAAAATACACATGGCCTCCAATCCAGATAAGAAAAATAACATAAATATTCCTTAGGGGGGAAAAGCTATGACCTTTAAGTTTTACTTGTGTACAAATGTTTTGAACTAACATGCTATAGCTGTGAAAACGTCTAGGACTGACAGACTACAGTACTGAATGACAGGAGCCCAATTCAACCTCAAATTCCCTATTTCTGTGCACTACCGTTTCCCCCTTAATTATAAAAGAGTTGATCTAGCAAGTTGAATGGCCAATTCAATAGCAACTACCTCAACAGGACAATAAAAAATGTCCCTTTGGCATTCGGGAGGCTGAAAATACTTAGATATTACAATAACGTACAGGGTTTAAAGTATCCATCTACACCAACATCTGACAAATTCTTCTGAGCCACCAAGGCATTTATATCAAAATATATGTACACAGTTTTATCCATCATGCACTCACCCTGACCTCTCCAGTCCCCGGCGGGGGTGTACACCCCATCTGGCCGGCCATGAAAGTAGGGGTGGTATTCCCGCACAGCCATCCTTCCAGATCTTGTGTTATTATGGTGAGCAGCCTGAGGTCGGAGGTGACCCCGTTTAACGCAGGGCTTCCTCCGCTTAGGAGTAGCAGGCACAGGGGGGAGCAGACTTTTGGATTCTCTCTTGTACTCCTCCAGGACAGCCTGTGCCTCCTCTCTGGCAAGTTCCACAAACAGGACCTTCTCCAGCAAGTCCCCCTGCCCTGGCAGAGTGCAGCTCACTGGGGGAGGAGAGGGGAGTGAAGGGTTAGGAGACAGAGGACATCGAT
Source organism: Novumbra hubbsi (assembly GCA_016801125.1). NCBI lineage: Eukaryota > Metazoa > Chordata > Actinopteri > Esociformes > Umbridae > Novumbra > Novumbra hubbsi. The sequence continues at coordinate 16,057 of JACXGK010005802.1, forward strand.
CCATTAAAAGCCACCCGATCAACAGTAAGGCACTCTTCCATAGTAATAACATCTGTGTGCAAATGTTCCCAAACAACTTAAACATACTTAAGGGTTGATACAGGCTTTTTAAATTGCATGGGGGGAAAGGGTCATTTGTTTTTTTATTACCTTTGACCTTGTGTAGGTCAGTCTCGGGGATCTCTTCCCCCTCCACCTCCCGTTGCTTCTGCAGACGTCTCTTCCAGTCCTCAGTAGAGGGAAACACCACCACCGCCATGCGCCTGAAACCACTGAACCACAGCAGCTTCTGGCGCTGGGCAGAGGGGTGAACGTTGGGCTAGAAAAGATTAGAATAACACCATTAGTATCCATAGGTCTTCGTGGAAAACTAGCGTTGTTCTTTTCGTTGGGGAAGCAGACAACGCCGCATAAACCAACTAAAACGGGTGGCAAGAAGAGAGGTCCATTACCTTTAAAAATGCATAGTTTAAACCAGGCCCTGATCAGTTCATGCCTCGTTCAGAAAACTAGCCTATAATAATGCACTTCCTTCACCCAGCTTCCAATCAGCAGACCCTGTCACCTCTGTCCAATCAGCTAGCTACCTGGTCCAGGATGTAGTTGTGTGGCGTGTCGGCCGCCACCTTGATCAGCTCCCTGAGACAGCATGAGGCCTGCTTCAGCCTGCTCTCCCTGCGACCCTGACCCTGAGGAGATCAGGAGCCACACACGGCATATCATTACATGTGATGTCATGAGATAATGGTAAAACAACAGGAACATTAGGTGATATTGTGATCTAGTGCCTGTTATAGTGGGGTATGTATGTGTCTGGTGGTCTGACCTTCATACAGGGCAGGAGGCCAGCCGTACCCAGCAGTCTGTATCTCTTCTCTGGGTTTTGATTCATGTGAGCCATGGCCCAGTGGGTCTTACCCGACCCGGGCAGACCCACCATCATCAGCACCTGGAGAGGAGACAGGAGGAGCGAAAGGAACGGGAGGTGAAGAGAGGAGAGACCGAACGAAGCGTGCACGTCAGAGGACGGAGGGCAGGGCCCGTGGCAACGCTCTGCTCTTTCACCTCACACTGCAGTTGAGAGGCGGGCGGGGTCGCGCTGCGGGTCCGGTGTTCAGGAGGCAGCGAGGGGAGCGGGGTGTACCCTGCAGGGCTGGGGCACCAGGCGGGAGAGGTGGGGTTCAGGTTGAGGGTGACCGAGGTGTTTTTGCAGAGGACATGGGGGTACAGCACGCGACCCCAGAGAGCAGCTGGGCTCAGGTGGAATGCCACTCCCATGGGACGACCGTTCTTATGGAAAGACAGGTCAACTCCTTCCTCCTCGGAGAAAGACTGCAGATGGACATCCACGGAAACACACAATGCGGGGCTGAGTTGAAGAGTTCAACAGTGATTTTTATTCTGACCTATTACTGAAACGTACTGTATCTTAATCAAAAGAGAGAAGAAACACACATTTCACTTACAGCATAACAGCCAATGACGTCACCCACTGAGAGGGGCTCTCCAAACTCCTCCTCGTTCCCAGACGTCACTTTTTTGCCCCGAGCATCGTAACCATAAGACAAGTCCACATCACCTGAATGCCAATAGAAAAATCATACAGAAACACAGTATTTTACTATTAATAATAGTATTTTTTGCACAAGACAAGTACTAATGTTAAGCTGGACAAGATGGACATTCTGATTCAAAACTGAAAATCAGTACACAAGGTCCATCCCACAACAAACTCCAGATGGCCTGCTCCTGATAACAAAAACCAATGACAACACATGGACAACCCCCTAAAAGGCATGGACAACCCCCGTAAATAACCACATCATGTCCATTGTCCTAATCATAATTTGAGTCAAACTTAAACCATTTGAGCTCCATATTCCAACAGCCCCACAATAAATGACCTATATAACTATATAATTAAGTACAATAGGCACAATATACCCCTGCCAAGAGCTGTTCTTAGGCACAGGGCATCACATACCGTCAGCTCTCAACCGTGGAATATTGGCAATACATCACCAACCCTGAGACGCCACATAGCTTAATCATAAAGTTATAAAAGTGATGTGATGTCATACCTGTTTTATAGGGACTCAAGTACCACCTAATCAGAAATACGGATTCACACCACCTAGTTTATAATAACCCAATAATTCTAACAACATTTCAAACAATTTACCTAGCATCATGCTGGACTTCCAATGGCTCGCTGACCAGCCCACCCTCAGGCCATAGGGCTCAGAGTCCTCAGCGTCCAGAGCTGGAGACACCAACTTCTTGTCAAACCGAGCCTCGAAGCCCACCCTGCCCTGGTGAGCTCCATGGGTCAACCTGCACCCAGACCACAGGAGAGGGCAGTGTTCCCAGAACCGAGGCTGGCCGCTGCAGCCGTCCTGTCCCACCTCGAAGTGGAGGTCACCGCCGTCTGTGGAGATCAGAGAGGGAGACCATCTGGCCATCATCCCCCATTCACAGTGACACCACACGAGTATGGAGCACAGAAACCGAAGGGGACCTCCAACTCACAGGAGTCCAGTCTGACGCGTCCTTCATCCTCGCCAGCCACAACACAGTCCTTGTCAGCTCGGGGGGGCGGGGATTTGGCTCTACGCGGAAAGAAATAGGGTTTGTGTTTCTCTAACAGGAAACCATGGAGGTCTTAAACCAGGCAGGGAACGTATGACATACCTGTTGTACTGGATCTCCTCCTTAAATTCATAGTAGGCCCGGGCTTTGGTCGTCCCTCCTTCAGCTGGCCTCCTCATCTCACGCTGCTTTCCTGTTCCCCCTCCAGGTTCTTTCTCGTTGCCTGGGGATAATTACTGACCGATTACTCTCAAAGTCTAGGAAAATGTACCAGATTGCTTATAAAAATGAGACAAGCGCTCACTGCAAAGGTCATATGTAGGTGTCTCATATCCACCCGTGTTCTGGCTGGTCTGGTCACTGGTTTGAGACCATTTAGGGCTCTTCCTCTCCAGGGCCTTTATGGTTGGATTGTCCTCCTCTACTTTGTTTTCCCCAGCTGGGTCTGCATGATGTTTGAGCTGACCAATGCCCGACATACTAGTGTGTTGATTGTCCATCAGTGATTCATGTGATGTATCAAACGTGTTTTTAATGGGATTTCTGGTCAGATTTGCGGTGGTCTGTTGGTTGGTTGTGGCTGGTTTCTCATCGATTTTCTGTATGAAAGAAGGCAGTTCCCCTTCCTCCTTGCTCTGTTGTTCTTGGGCATTCTCTTGGGTGACATTATCTCCCTTATCATTTACTCTCGAACTTAGCAAATTTTGACTGGACGACGAAGGCTCCTTCAACGCTTCATCATCGGTTGTGGTTTCTCCACACATACTCATAGTACATGTGCTAATTACATGCACATCTTTCAACTGACTTGTTGACCCGTTATCAAATCTGGCTGCAGATATTGCACGAACCTCAGTGTACGAGCTGTCGGGAGAACACTGAGCAACAGCTATCATCGCCATCTTTGAACATGTGCCCAAAACATCTCCCTTTTCCTCCGTTAGATTATCCTCCTTAGTCAGTAAAGGTACGTCTGACTCCATCGTTGAAACTGTAAATGCTCCAGATCTGGATGACTCTTCGTTTTGTGGCATGTGTTTCTTAATAGGCACTCCTGTGTCTTGTGCATGGTTGCCTGACTGTGGAGCTTTCAATTCAGTTTCAATAGCCGACATAAAACGCACAACAAGTTCGGCCTTTAGTCCTTTGCTATCCAGTCCCCTTTCTTTGAGCATGGCTCGTAGTTCGGCCACTTTCAACTGTTTTACATCGGACAGCTTCATTTTCCACTGAGTTTGCTTTATAAATATAAAGTTAAAAAATACTTAACTTCATCTAGTTTCAAATTACTGCTATGCAATATTTTTTAAAACGACAACAACTGACTGCTTCGTGCTCAAATGAGTCATTTAATTTACATTCAATATGTAGCTCTACTCTCTGATTGGGCGATTGGGGGCGAAGAAAACGCCTCAATATTCGATGTCGATGTTTCTATTTGCGTTCATATGGGACCGCCCATAGACACGTTTTAATCCGCTGGAGGTGGTTGACCAATCACGCTTGAGCTCCATTCCAGACATTCTTGAACATTTACAATGTTTATCGACAAATAGTTTAGAACAAACGAACGTCATTTAAACGTTCTTAATAGCATGCCAACACTAGAGTAGCCACGATAGAATCGTCCTGTGTCTTCCAGAAACCGAGCAAGCATGCTAGATGGTTCCACGCATATACGCACAATGAAATGCCTATAGTATAGGCAACTACTATAGACAATTTATCTTTTTCAAAGAATTGAAAATTTAAACAATTATTTCATCAGTTTTTATTCATTACATAAGCAGTGTGATATATCAACATAAACATACAGTAAATCAACATGAACAACATTTTATTTAAATGCTATCTCTATTCTGGTTTCTTGTTCCGCTATCTGTGTGTCACTACAACTACTGAGGTCATGGCTCAAGGTTTAAATGTGAAACTATGACTGAACACAGTTGTTTTAACAATTTACACATACAGTATATTTGATGTAATACTATCATCAAACCTCTGTTTGCGAGAAATCTGGATGCCTCAAATGCTTTACAAGCAGCTGCATCTACACAAATAGCATCATATGAAAACCTTCCCTAGAGGAAGAGACGGATTACGTAACACACCATAGAACATTTATCTGTTCTGCTCACACAGTGAGCCTCATTGAGTGGCTCTCTTTCACATCCCACACAGTTCTTGCTTCTCAATGAAAGCAGTTTAGAACAAATTGAAAAAAACCCTAAATTAATTAGTTTGCCTTGATTGCTATTGCACACGCAAATGCTACATTTGCTAAAAGTGAAAACATCTGAATGAGTAGCATCAGACCTTAACACATTTTGGAAATGCTTTTTTAAAACAGTCACTCTTAGTAAAATATATGTACTGTAGGCTTAAATGTTTCGGCATGGCTCATTCAGTCAGTCAGCTACCTTGTCATGAAGTTGGTATATAACTATGCATTGATGGATTTAGCTTATAAGGTACTGATTGTGATCACATTAAACAAAACATCTATGACTAATACGGGACAGAACATTTGATTTTGAACCTAGTTGATCTTCTATTCATCTATTTATCTTCTATTTTGAATTGGGGAAATGATTGATTATGTTAATGGAGGTTGAACCACAAGATATTTAATAAAGAGGTGAGCTAAGTGGTGGGTGGTGGTGACATGGCTGAGCATTAGAAAAGAGATTAGCCGTATGGACAAACACTGGGTGTTCATGTGGAAGCTGCAGGGGTTCCCCTGGGGTTAAGGCTGGGGTTAGATGGAGAATGGCTTTGGTTGGTGGTGGATGTGGCAGTTAAGAGGTTTCATTGATGTTGCAGTTATATAAAGATGACACTGGGAGCCGTCGACTGGGCTAGCAGGGATGAAGGTGAGTGCCGGCCGGAGGATGAGGAGCTGGAGATGGAGTTGCCCAGGAGACGCTCCTTCTCCCTGGGCAGGCAGGGGCCACTGATGTGCTGGCTGTGGGAGTAGTAGAGACGCATGAAGGACAGGATGGAGTGGGTCAACCACAATGCCGACACACTCCACAGAGCAACCTGGAAAAAAAGAGTCCAAGGAAGGAGATGAGAGAGGTAAAGAGAGAGAATTGGGAGTTGAACGAGACACTGAAACAGACTCATGCAGAACATTTTATATTTTGAGACGGGAAAATCCACTGGCATGAGATTTGCCGGCTTTGGTGGGCTACATACCTCAGCCAGGGTGAGCTCAGTGTAGAAGGAGGACGTCTCTACATCCAGGTACATGGGAATGGACTGGGATTCTGCACAGCTGAACACAAACACAGGAAGCGGTTACTTAGTAATACTAGATTCAAACTCCTGCAGCTTAATCCTCATTTTCCAAGGCATGTGGCACAACATTCAATACACAGTAACAGGCCCCCAAAAGTTAGCCTGACCATAAGAAAGTACCACCTTTTTTTAAGGCCTCAATAAACGGCGGAACTGCAGCTCACCTGTAGGGTCTGGTGTTGTAGTCTGTGACAGTGTTACACCAGGAGACCAGCCCCAGGGAGAGGGTGACACTGGCCCCTCCAGACAGAAACAACACACACAGACTCAGGATCAGGGTCAGGAAGGCCGAGAACAGCGTGCTAGAAAAGGGAAACCGATGAAATTGGTGACGGTGGCATTTTTCTGGAGTGTTCTACTAAGGTGGGTGTGTACTACTAGGTTGTTAGTGTTCTACTAAGGTGGGTGTGTACTACTAGGGTGGTTGTGTACTACTAAGGTGGGTGTATACTACTAGGGTGGTTGTGTACTACTAGGGTGGTAATGTGCTACTAAGGTGGGTTTGTACTACTAGGGTGGTTGTGTACTACTAGGGTGGTAATGTTCTACTAAGGTGGGTGTGTACTACTAGGGTGGTTGTGTACTACTAAGGTGGGTGTGTACTACTAGGGTGGTTGTGTATTACTAGGGTGGTAATGTTCTACTAGGGTGGTTGTGTACTACTAAGGTGGGTGTGTACTACTAGGGTGGTAGTGTTCTACTAAGGTGGGTGTGTACTACTAGGGTGGTTGTGTAGTACCACAACATGTAGAATTGGGTAGTTAATACTTGACAGCAAATCTTCAACCAAATTTAGGGTAAGGGATAGTTGCTTCTGCTCTTACCTTCAGAATAAGACACATGAGGGAGCCACAATGAGCAATGGGGAGTAGTAAGGGGTTAACCGTCTTGCTTGGATACATAATAATGTATTTTTATCATAAAACGTGTACTTACTCGTCATGTCGCCCATGTAGATAAAATATGCTTCGCCAGCTCTGCGCAGCCCCGTACAACACCGTAAAAACACCGACGAAAGTCGCGAACTGGCAAGCAGCCGGTGGACCCCATTGCTGTACTACCAAGTGTGAAATCTCACCCGGTTCTCCAGTACCTTCGGTTACATTTTCTGTCTTCCAAGAGCCAGTTGTGAAAAGCGCACAACGCCCCTTGAAAGCCGAGCCGTTGAGAGCCAGAGGGACCACCACCATCAACCCAGCCACTACAGAAAGGGTGTGGGCCGCGCAGTGAGCCACCAGCAGACGCCGATCAAGATCCATATCATGAGTCCAAAAGAGCGAGTAAAGTGAACATTAGCAGCCTCGTCCTGTTTATGTTGTATTATTTGTAATCATACAAAGCATCCCTCGTGAACTATTTCCAAAAGAAAACACCAGGGTTTTGAAAGAGCAACATGGATACTGTCATTCCAATATTATACAACACTCCCCTCTATACATTAGCAACAGTGACGCACTTGCACACGACACACGATGGCCTACTAGCCTAGATAAGACATATCTGTTGCCAAAACTATTTGCACCCTTGCATTTTCTACAAACATATTTGTATATGTACCAAATTAGTATTTGGTTCCAAAATATTTGTAACATTTTCACCACAAAAGTGCGGGAAAATGCTAATTATAATGTAAAGGCTGGTCTATTACACAAATATTTTATGTAATGGAGTACTTCACAAAGTTTGTTATTCCAATGCTCAGAGTAAACATTTTCACAATGGTTTTCCGTTTAGTCTTATCTGGTGTTGCCAACGCTTCCAGATCATAGGTCAAACACGTAGATGACAAGCAGCTCTTACGAAAAGAAAAAAATATTTGCACAATCTCAGTCTTAGTAAAGTTGGACTAATACGCCTGACTGAGATATTACCAACATTTTTGTATTAGTCATTTTCAAAATTATCATCTATCTTTCAGCCTTTTCAGATGAAATGCCCTTATCTGCAAAAAAATCACACAATATAATTTACCAATTTTGGGTTATTGCATTTTTTGAAATTGTTACTTAATTGGATTACATTTAACGGTCTTGATTTGACTAGGTAACGTTTTATGAGAATGTCAGATTTGGTGTGTTTGTAATGTAATTTTTGCCAACTGCACTAAGGGAACGCTGGGAACGTTCAAAACACGTTTTAGTGTAAAGTTTTTTTTGGTGTCATTGACATTAATATATAGCCCATTATTCATTTATTGGTTAGGACGTTTAGCTCAAATTGTTATTATTTAAATTTGTAAATGTCAGTGGCTTTTGCTAGAAATCAGGTATGGTTGAATTGATTTTAATTGGAATATATTACTTTCTGACTGGTGACCGTACATAATTTTGTCTTGAGAATTTTTGTTTCAGAGACGTGCCTGACTTCCTCTTCATTTTAATTTCGTACCCAAGAAGGAACTCTTATTCTGATGGATTCCAAGAATAAATGACCCAGAAGTATATCGTTGTGCTTGAGGCTTTCACAGCACTGCTAGGTAGCTAACTAGCTTGGTGGACGACAAATATTTGTCTTCTTTCTGAAAGATCAACGGACTGTAAGGTAAGCCAGCGTTGTACTTTAGTATAAACATCTTATAAACGTTATATGACAACGTGAATTCAAGTTACATTGCATTGCGCTCTTTTCACATGCTACTTGTTTGTCTGTCGCGTGAGATAGCAACAAGGTCAATTGTAGCCATGTATTTGTATCCTATATCCAGCTAGATCGTATATCCAGCTTACTGTATTTACTACATTTTATGTGGTTTTAAAATGTCCACACCACAATGTTAGCTAACTGGTATTCCTCACCAAGTTAATTAACTAGCAATATGTTTTTAAGACCAAGCAGTCAATACGCATTTCAGTAATTTACTTGATACAGGGGCAGTCTGATGTCTGAAAAATGTCAGAATTATACAGTATTAAAGGCAGATTTCAATACACCATGTGCATATATTTATTTTCTCTATTTCTTACCAGTCGCCAACTTCCATGGCCAGCCCAGAGATATCAAGGGATGAAAGTATGGAGCTGGGGCCAGGAGATGCAGTGGCAAGCTGTTCCATAACCAGCCCAGAGATACCAAGGGATGAAAGTATGGAGCTGGGGCCAGCGGATGCAGTGGCAAGCTGTTCAGGCTCTTCTGCCAAGGCTAGTGTCAAAGTAGATGTTCAGCTTCAAGACGCCGTCCGCCTAAAAACAGAGGGGAACACATTTTACAAGGAGAAGAACATTCGCTGTGCTATTGGACGCTATCACCGCTCGCTACTCATTCTGCGGAGCTTGGACTCTGATATCATCGCTGCAGTGAAGGGGTTTGGTCCTGAGGCTCCGGTACTCAACGCTGGACAAGAGGATCTACTTAGGAACACACAGGTCGACTGCTACAACAATTTAGCAGGTAGCCACAGGGTGTTGCTCTAAGCAGATGTGATACTTCTCCTGCAGCAGGTTGTTATGTAGCTCGCAGGCCATTTGAGTTGCTGCCAACTATTCTCAGGTACAGGCAGTTTTCACGCATTCCACCTCATAAAAAATCTGTATCAGGCACCGCAGTCACCCAGCTGTTCTATAACCAACGCTACTTTGACATTACTCAGTTTAGGCACTATTTGATGAAAAAGCAAAGCGTAACGCATTTGAACCTCAGCTCAGCACTTCCTGCACGGCAAGTGTTAATGGAGATCCCATGGAGCAATGGAAGGATTGCATTGTGGTCCCTTCTGTGCTTCTGTTAACTCTGAGGCCATTTCATCTGGAGGCCAATAGTGACCTCGCCGTGCCTCAGACATTTTCCCACCACTCATAATCCCTTCGAAATAAGGTTCAGGCATTCAACAGGTCATTAGGAAAGGGTGAGGCACTGTTCTCCCTTTTAATAGGCTAGTCATTTCTATTTTTCTCCTTTCTTTTCTGCCTCCCCGCTGCCCCAGCGTGTCTGCTGCAGAGGGAGCGTATCGACTACACCCGTGTCCTGGAGTACAGCTTGCGGGTGTTGCGGTGGCGACCCGGTGACGTGAAGGCCCTGTACAGGGCAGGAGTGGCCACTCTGGAGCTGGGAGACACACAGAGTGCCAAGCAGTACCTCACCCAGGCCAGCAAGGGACAACCCAACGGTAGTCTGGCTTCCCGTTTACTGTCCTTCTAGTGGGTAGCTCTCCCGAACACACCCGGGGTAACAGAAACGGGCTATTGACGAGTTGTGAGCCCATGTTGCATTTTATACCTCTCCGAATATGCCGGGGAGTATGGCGTCATTTGGGGTTTCTTGATTTTTTTTTGTGTGCCCCTGTTAACTTTGTCACCGTTTTCTCTCTGCAAGATGCCAATGTGAGGAGGCTCCTGCAGCGAGTGGAGGAGAGGCTGAGCAGGGAGTACCAGAAGGAGAAGGCTCTCTACCGGGGCATGTTTTCCTCCAGTCAGAGTAATGGTACTGGAGAGGGGGCCACCGGAGGAGTTACCCAGAAATAGGTCCCATCACGATGGATCTTCTGTCGTTTCAGTCTAGGCTGAAGAACGTTGGAGAACTAAACAAGCCAAGACTTCTGTGGTTCAATGGCCAATGATTCATCAAAGGCTCACGCAGGCCCTTCCAGTGTTATACTGGACCCGTTCCAGCCCAGCATGTTAAAATGGAAGGAAATTGTGCCTGATATCCGGCAGAGCTAAGTTGTTGGTCAAAGCGACTGAAGAAGTGACTTTTTGTACTGTTCAAACTCCTGATATCTTCTGAATGTGGATGGTTCTGGTCTCACATCAGTTCTGTGAGCATCTTAATTCAAAATGTTTTGATTCAAAGTAATAAATATTTTGTAGAAATGACAGCAATGTGCACAGTTGAAAAAAAAAATCATTCACAAAGACTCATATTCATTAGAAGTTTCCTTTATTAGATATCAATAATCCAAGATGACACACAAATGTGTTTCACATAGCACTACTCTCAATATTATTACTCTGTACTGATATCCATTTCAAAACCCTGAGCACAATATATCGATTTATAGAACATTTCGTTTGCTGATTTTGGTCTTCATGGCCAATATGATTGTACTTCGAAGGCAACATACAGTATATAAAGTTTGATTTGATACACTCAGATAGGAGGGCAAGCTCACAGACCCACAATATGCATGACAGCGCACATAGAGCAGTTACAGAGCAGCATGCAGATGGGACCACTCACACAGACGCACACCGCCACACACTACCAAGAGTCCCGGCGTTAAGTTCAAAAAGAGGATATTGGCCACGCCCTCATTGGCCAAGAGTACTACCGACTGATGTTTTGACCGACGCCTTTAGACCACCTTCGACACACTGTGACGGGCCTCACTTCCTGGACGCCTTGTGTTTCAGACTGAGAGACCTCACTGAGCTGAACACCCTCCTACTCAGGTCCCTGAGGGAGCGCGAGCGTGTGAGGGGCCCCCGGCTCGGCGGCGGGGACGGGGAGAAAGACGGGGAGGAGAGCGGAGGAGAGAGGGACACGCAGCTTCCCTCCAGGCTCTGAGAGCGAGAGAGGTGGAAGAGGCTTGAAGTAGACGACGGCCGCTTGTCTTCCACGCCCAACGGACGGACCCCTTCCACGCCGAGCTCCGCCCCTCGGCCGACGTCCAGCGAGGAGGCCCACTGCGCCCTCCTGAAATGCTCCTCCCTCCGCGCTCGGGGCTCCAGGACGTCCCCCTGGGACTCGCTGCGGAAAAGCGCGCGCCTGGACAGCCTCAGACTGGAGCTGCAGCGGTCCCAGCCGCCCTTCCCCTGGCGCTTGGAGCCGCCGTTCTCGTTCTCCCGCCTCGCTGGCTCTTTGTCGGCCTGCTGCTTCTCCCTCCGGAGCTCTTTCTCCTTTCTCCGAATTCCGTCTCTCTTCCACCTCTCCCTGTTCTCCTCCTCGGCCGCCCTCCCCCGTGAACGCCCTTCGAGGCCCCACCAGAGTTTGGACGGGCCCTTCCTCGGCGTCCGGGCCACCGGGGCTGCGGCGTGGCTGCCGTCCTCCCCCCAGCTGCCGCCGGGACACCTCTCCTTGCGGTTGAAGCTGCTCACCGTCGACGCCCTCACCAGCTCCCGCGACGCGTGCCTCCCCTGGTAGAGGCCCTCTCCGCCCACCCTCCTCCACACCTCTCCCTCCGCGTCTAACCTCCATCCACCCCCCCCGTCTCCCCCGCCGGCGCCCTGGCGCAGCGACCCCCCCCTGGGCCGGCCGCCGCCACCCCCCTGGGGCGAGCTGCAGACACGCGGCAGGGAGCACTGGAACGGGTCCTCCCTCCGGAAGACGGAGAAAGGAGTGGAGCCCAGGGGGGAGGGCTGGAGAGGCCGAGGCGGGGAGCGGACCCTCGGGCGGTCACGAGACGAGGGGGACGAGGCGCCGGACGAGGAGGGGTCGGAGGGGGTTTGCTGGCAGTGGAAGGTGCGCGTGTGGTGGTGGGTCCTGGTGGGGGTGGATTGGTACGGCTGACCGCGGCTACTCGAGTGGGGGCTGGAGGCGTAGGGGGGCGTGAGGCCGGCGTGGGACTGCGGTGAATGGGTGACGCTGAGGGACAGGTGGACCGGCCTCTGGGGATCCAGGTCGGTGTCGGTACTCCCGTGGTGGTGGTGGACCCCGGGATAGTCACGGTGACGGGTCTGCCAAGAGGAAGGGGAGTAGCCTGGAGCATTGCGCTCGGACCCCTGACACCTCCTCTCCGAGTCGTCCTGGAAACAGTCCACGTCCAGCTCCACTCCCTGCTCCATCAGCCCCATCACCACGGCGCGGGGCAGGCCGGAGAGACGCGAGATCTCCCCGACCATCGCCGAGTCCTCGCTCGGCATGCTGCCGTCCTGGGCACCGACACCGGAGAAACCCGAGCGGGAGAAACCCGGCCCGGACCCCGTGACCTCTAGAGAGCTGCGATGGTTGAGATTGGTCGGGCAGGTGGAGATGCGTGGCCGCGCCCTCAGTGCCGGGGTGGGTGTAGCGGCGGTGGAGAGGGAGGATGTGGAGGGAGACGGGGACGCGTTGGGGGGCACGCGGTCGCCCTTTGACCCACCACCGCCGTTGACCCCCTCTTTGGGGCTCTTCGAGTCAAAACAGAGGTTTTGGTTCGAACTGGGGTTCAGGTTGAGGTTGAGGTTGAGGTGGAGGCTGATGTTGAGGTCCTCGCCAGTCACAGAGGGCAGGTGGCCCAGGTTGATGGAGTTCCTGCTGGCTTTCTTCCCGATGCCGCTGAGGCTGACTCGAGCCGAGTTGCCCAGGAGAGACTTGCAGGGTGTCATGCTGCCCCCCGCCAGGTTGGAAGGTGTACTGCGGCTCTCAAAGGCGGAGAGCGACTGGGTGGAGCCGTGGCCGGGGGTTCTGGGGACCCTGTGGGAGCCCGGCCTGGGGGTGGCGGTGGGGGTGCCGTCAGGCGGGGCGACCCGGCGGCGGTATTGGCGAGCCAGCCTGGTGATGTACTGCTCCAGCTGGCTGAAGGTGGAGGGGGGAGGAGGCTGGGGGGCCCGGGGGAGAGGGTGGGACTGAGACTCCTCAGCTTGGGTGTTCTCGGGACTTGGCGAGAGGCGGGGAGACTTGGAAGGGTCCTGGCTTGAGGTGAAGAGGGGGCTCTGGAGGGCGACAGCGTGCAGTGGGCTGGGGTACGGGTACACCTCCTTGGTCCTTCGGGACACCAGGTCAGAACAGAACCTGGGGTCGAGTTGGGGTCGTGGGTCAGAAAGAGGGAAAAGGGACCCAGGGAGGGGGTCAGCCAGGCTGGAGCACAGGTCAGACAGGAACAGGAGACTGTTCATTTCCAGGTCACCTGAAATAGAGATAAGATAGGATGAATGAATGTCAGGAATGATGAGTGGCTTATTCCACAACTTCCTGAAAAACTGAACGGTTGCAGAGATGACTTAAAATAAAAATGATCTACAGGAGCATTTTTTGTCGAAAGAGCAGTATGTCAGATTCAGAAGCTTAGACCCCTGAACCACCTTAGGTCACATTGCAGGTTAATTTAATTGACAGGTCATGTGTGCTGGATAGACACCTAAAACTACTACCCACATGACCTCGCTTGCAAGCATGCTTGTTTAGAACCCTTTAGATTAGACGTGACTTTCTAGACATTGCAATGGTTTTCAATGAATCCATATTATTGAATCCATATCATGGATGAATTGCATATTGTAGAAGTGGGGTGATTTCCCCGAGTCCGAATCAGAGTATGATCAGACAATAAAAGTCTTTCAAAAAGCGATCGTCTTTATTAATACAGATATATATACCCGGAGATCAGATTACACCCTCTAGCAAGAGCAAAACGAAAAAGATCTGAGGTCCAAACGCAGCGGACCTTGTTTATATGGACAGTTTCCCCCCACCCTGTCTCTTACAGAAGACCTCACTAAACAACTCATGAAGACCTCACTAAACATGACTCAGGTGTATGTGTGTTCTGTTGTGTGTTGCTCTCGTTGTCTAGGAGTGGGCCATCTGGCGACCTTGAGTGCGATGTTTTGGCTGGTTCTGCTCCTCTCGCTCCTGGGCTCACAATCAGTATCAGTATGTGCGTGCGTGTTTAAGCTCTGTGTCAGATTAGCGTGTTTTACTGAGCACAATGTCCTCGCCTCAATCTCGGGGCCATGGACCTATAATGTCTAGTTCATCCGTATGATATTAAACTTACCCATAACTAAAATATCATTACATATTTCACACTGTCAACAGTACAACAGTACAATATTAAGCAAAATCATCAATGAAAAAACATTTCATATTTCACAATATGTACGGTAGGTTGTGCTCTGTCTGACCTGTAGACACCGGTCTCCTGTCAGCAGCAGGTTCTCTGGTTTCATCAATTATCTGAGACCTGGTCTGCCGTGCTGCCTCCGGCCACTGGTTGTCACTGTGGTCCGCGGAGAGGGGTCGCTGCTCCCACAGCCTGAAGGTGCCCCCTGAGGATGTTCCCAGTGCGGACCGGACCATGCCGCCTGGTACTGGACCCCCCATGGCCAGGGCAGCCTCACTGGACACAGAGTAGCAGGAGTCTGACAGGGAGCTCCCGCTGACCGAATAAAAACCTTCAGAGGGAGAGAACCATTATAGAGAGTGGGAAGCAGAGTTAGAGGAAGGCAGGTAAAGACACTGGAGGAGTGAGCAGACATGGGTGGTGTAGAGCTGGATAACGTGGATGAAGGAGTGTGTGGTGTAGGGCAAGAAAATGTAGATGAAGGAGTGGGTGGTGTACAGCAGGCTAATGTGGATGAAGGAGTGTGGTGTAGGGCAAGAAAACGTAGATGAAGGAGTGGGTGGTGTACAGCAGGATAATGTGGATGAAGGAGTGGGTGGTGTAGGGCAAGATAACGTGGATGAAGGAGTGGGTGGTGTTGGGCAGGACAAGGTGGATGAAGGAGTGGGTGGTGTAGGGCAAGATAACGTGGATGAAGGAGTGGGTGGTGTAGGGCAGGACAAGGTGGATGAAGGAGTGGGTGGT
>JACXGK010005803.1:0-31415 GCA_016801125.1 Novumbra hubbsi
TGTCCTGGGTGGGAGGCATCTCTACCTCACAGCTGTAATGAGGGTGTGTCCTGGGTGGGAGGCATCTCTACCTCACAGCTGTAATGAGGGTGTGTCCTGGGTGGGAGGCATCTCTACCTCACAGCTGTAATGAGGGTGTGTCCTGGGTGGGAGGCATCTCTACCTCACAGCTGTAATGAGGGTGTGTCCTGAGTGGAAGGCATCTCTACCTCACAGCTGTAGGGAGGGCCCCTGTTGTGTCCTGGGTGGGAGGGTGCGTGGTTTGTAATGACCATTCCCCCTCTCTGTTCCAGCGGATGGGCTTTAGGTTGCCGTCTGATGAACTAGGGTCCCCCTGAAGTAGTAGTTCTTCTTTAAGAGCTTTCTGTTAGTAAATATTTAATCCTCGTGGAATGGACAGAGTTGGGGAAGAGAGGAGCAGTGAGGGGAATGGAACTGGGGCTGATTGTTCATTCTCTTAGAAGAAATAGTTCCAATGATTATTTCATCACACGGAGGCGGCTTTTACACCATCTGCGTTCTTGTGTGTGCCTGAATGTTTGAATGTATGTTTGCCGTGTGCGCGCGGGTTTCCAAGCGGGCTTCCGTGGAAGTGTGTGTTTGAGTGTGTGTTTGTGCTGCCGTAGTTGGTTTGTGCACTCGCATGTTTATTTAGGGTATCTCAGGCAAACAGTTATGAGATCACTAGGGAGAGTGGATGTCATTAAGATAGATGGGTATTTCATGAGCTTGTCTCTTGCTGCTGATGACACAAAAGACTGAACAGCACACATGAGCTCATTCTGTCATTGTACTCATGCTTTTACATATTCATGTAAATAGTATAATACTTTGCTCACTAATTCTTCCTTTGTCTTTTCCTGAAAGCCTGGGTGAAATGTCTGGTCCCCACAAGTAGTTAAATAAACACTTCCATGTTTTTATGCAAGAAATGCCAGAACAATCAGAGATAGTTCCACAAATTGTTTCCCTGGTGTTTGTGAGTTACAGCCAATTTCATGGGGTGAGGAACTGGATTTGTACAAAATGGTTTTTCATAGCCACTTACCTGGACGGTGCCTTCAACAATATCGTAAAATTGGCCCATGGATAAAGGTAGGGCTTCGATATCCACTACTTCTGAGGCCGCACATAAAACTGAGTGAATATCAATGTGTGTTATTTGGCCAAGAGATGCGCTGGCAATAACAGTTGCTATGAAGCAATGCATATAAAGTACATTGGCTGATGGACAGAAGTAGCTGCATCCCTTGAGGCTTGGCCTCCGTGAGAGTATCTCTGTGTGACTCTACTTCATGCCTAGGCCTGGAGCAGCTGATACAGTCTCTTACATGTTCACAGAGCCACGACTGGACACATCAAAGAATTCTGACTACTTTTCTGTTGGCATTATCTTGTTCTCTTTGTAGCTTTGTGTGGCTAATCATTTTTTTTATGTTAAGGCATAGTAATCGCTGGAATTTAAGTTGGCCAAATATAAATATTTCACTGTGGTAGGATAACCATGTGTAAGCTAAGTGTTCATTTTATACTACCCCAATCTGGGTGTGATGTTTAAAAATGTGGGGGTATTTTGCCAGTCACAAGGAAAAGATCCAATACATTCTTTTACACAGGGGATTCGTTTAAAGTACTAATTACATTTGGGGCTACAATTACGGTTATGTTTAGTTTTTTTGTGTGGTAAGGGAAAATACAAAAGTGGAGGAATCGTTTTTTGTGTCCCTAAAAGGATAAAAATTGCTAGAGCTTGGGTATGTGTGGAATTTTCCTTGCAAGCACCAGCTTTTTTCATAATCTGAGTTATGTTTAGGGTAAAAAGGGTTAGGTTTGGGGGGTATTAGGCTTCTCACTAGTAAGGTGACAGTTTGTCTTCACAGCAGTGGTAACGGGTAATGCAGTAACTGGAACATTAATGTGCGTGGTGTGTGCTTGTAATTTTGCTTGTCAAGAGTTCTGAAAACGGTGTCATAAAAAACTCAACAGCCTGACATATGCTCCACGCTGCTATCTCTCACTTTTACAGTACATCTAACCCAATTACACATATAGCAATTAGCAGCATGGCTACTGTCACCTGATTGGGGAAAATGCATTTCATAGATTTACGCGGTAGCTCACAAACAATAACAGAGAACCTAGTTAATCCTTTTTATAGCTGTGTGCCTCAACAACAAAGAATAACAGCAAACATAGTTAATTCATTGCACTTCTTAAAAGCGAGTGCAGAGAAAATGGAAATGATTAAAGGGGGGAGAAAACAACCTACTGGATTGTTTTAATGCAGTTTGACCTGAGGGGGAGAGAGAGGCATATTGTGGTTGATTGGTATTCGAGAGGAGGAAACGTTGAATCTATTTTCCATTAGCAGCAGCTGATCCACATTGACATTTCGTGGTAAGATGCTTCTCATCCTTTGGGTTGTTTAATCTGTTACCATGCATCTTCTCAGCCCTGGAATGATTTCATCGGCTACCTCTGTCACATCCACTGACTCTGATTGGCTGACTGGGCGTCTGCCCCAAGGTCCAATTGGCCTCGGGTCTGTCCTGTCATGGATCACATTCACACCTCCGTCAATGTCCTCCCTGATTAGCTTTGTGTTTTCAGTTCCATATCCAAGGATTAAAAAACACAAAATGCCATTTTGCGGTGATTGGGGAAAGCAGTAGATTACAGATTGAATCATTTCTTGAAATAACATTTGAGGCACATGCCATTGCTGCGTCCCCTAATAATATTCAGATCATGTGCGAAAGGAGTTTGACGCGCACGGGAGACCATTTTTACGTTCCAACGTCACCGCCAATCCTGTTTGCCTCATACCCAACCGGGCATTTCTAATGCTTTACCAAAAATCGGTTCTTCAAACGGAGCGAAACCTTGTCAATGAGACCGAGCTGAAGACATTGGCAGACAGACGAAGGGAACGAGTCATAGCACCAGTGATGCACACAGGCAGGGTGAGTTATGAAAAGGAGAACATCCGCAGACAGTTTCCTGACGTTGATTGATCTGCAGGCAGAGAGCCTACCTCCAGCAGATGGTCCGGTGCCCATCGTCAGCATCATCAACTCCCCCCTCCTCTCTGAGGGGACGGGCCGTACAGATGTGTCCCCTGCACACAGCTCCCTCACTGAGGACCGAGGGCCTTGCGACTGCTGCTGGACTGAGTATTTACTTACTCATTCTGTTTACAAGCAATAAAATGTAGAACGTGGTTTGGACCACGGTGCCGGATAATTGTGTCTTAGTACCTTCCAATGGTGGTCGCCGGACTACTCCCGTTCAACCACGGTAGCTACAGTAGCTGATCAATCTGTCAGTAGAGGTTAGGGTTTTATCTTTAAGTGCATAGTACAGCTACATTGTACAACTGCACTCAAAATCATCTAGGTCTATTCTTATCCTGTTAATGGGGTCAGCCACAGTATCAAGAGTGTAGCAAAGTTATTTCAATGACTCGGTGTAGGTAGAGTAAATGCCTGAAGGCTTGGACTCAATATATCAAAGTCCCAAGGTAAATTATTGCTAAGAATACTCTATCCTCATCTTTGTACCACACCCCATCTACCAATCAAAACGCTTGGGTTGGCAGTGTTGGCTTATCAACATCTGATGTTATCTTCACCTCACCACAATTGACAGGGGAATATAACCTTGTTTAAAAAATGCAATTGTATATAATATGCATCAATTCATCATCAAAAATAGATACAGAACATAGTACAGAAAATGGTGTACATCTTGCTTCAGTACTACTTCAGTGCCCGCTAAAATAATTATCGAACCATGTTTCTACATCAACCTGGAGGAATTTGTCCTCACTCCCCTTTAAAGAACTGCTTCAACTGTGTCATGTTCCAGGTTCTTCCGGCCTGCATCGTCTGCTTCAATTCCCGTCTCAGAATTGAATAGGATGGTGATGGAAGCATTGACACGCCCACCGCATGACCGTCTGTGTTTGACTCTTTGAGACATTGTGGTTTGCTAGGTTTGTGTGTTTTGGCTTTGTTACGAGTTTCAGGTTTGTGAAAGTATCAGCTTTTTGAGGTCTCGCGGTTTCTTCAAGTATTCCCTGTTACAATATTGTATTCATGGTGAGCCAATGCAGCCCCAAACTGGCCAGTATGAGGGTCTTCTGTTCGAAAGAAGTGTTCTGTTTTAGCCAAACATGCCGTCCTGTATTGTGGCCAAACATATCTACTGAAGTATCTTTGACTCATCTGTTCACATTACATTGTTCCAGTAGATTCAGTGTTACCCAGGTGATGCCTGATATGTTCGTTGTCATGATATTTCTTGTAGGGAGTAATCATCTTTTTTCAAAGGCTCTCGTATAAGTCTTCGGATCTTAGCATGATGTGTTACCACACACCAATATGGTTAAAACCAATCTTGGAACCGTGGCCCTGTCTTATTTGCAGAATTGCTGTAATTCCGCAACACTGGAGAGTTTTCAAGCATGAACTGCCATTTAAGGTTGGGGGTTCAAGTCATTTCCATGGGGTTCAAGTCATTTCCATGGGGTTCAGGTCATTTCCAAGGGGTTCAAGTAATTTCCATGGCGTTCAAGTCAGGACTTTGTCTAGGCCACTCAAACCATATTTTTTATTTTTTTTTGCCATTTCGAGGTGGACTTATTCTTGTGTTTAGGATCATTGTCCTGCTGCATTGACCAATTACGCTTCAGCTTCATATTAAGGACTGAAGACCGGACATTCTCCTTCAGAATTGTCTGGTAGAGACAGCTTGTTGGTTGGTTTGTGTTCGCACTGTCTTATATTACATTTTGTATCAAGATCTGACACCATTCAGTGTGACAAATATGTCATAATACAGGAAGTCAGGAAGGGGTGCAAATACTACGAGTATACTACGACTCACACATTTATATCGCGATATACACACATTTATGTTATAATGTATGTATTTCAATCCCTTTTCTACTACAGCTTTGGTTTATTCGGAATACCTAAAGTTAAAAAGAATCCTCATAAAAAAGGAAATTGAGAAATGGTCTGTTTTAGTATTTCCAACTTAGTCATCTACCTTCTGCACCCGTCTGTTACGGACAAAATCTGTTCTGAAGCTTATAATGATCTGAAATATTTAAATGCCCCTTTTGAACTGTCAGTGTGTATTGTTTTCTTAGAAGCCCCCCAGTGGCATCCAACACTGTGTAGCTCATACTGCTTCTCTCAGCACTTCAATACAGCTGCAAGGTCACACCCATTAATCCCACCTCGTATGTGTGCAGATAAAGTCTTGGACAACGCAAGGTCATCTCAGCTGCCGTTGATGAGTGTACGCTCTCCTTTCTCCAAAATGGACCCCTGTAAAGATAATTGTTGTCCGGAATGAACTGCCTCGAGTTAACCAAGGTGAAATAATGGGGCACTTAAGGCGATTCTTCTCAACAACGTATTACGGCACTACGATTGTGGCTGATGGGGTCTTGATGACCAATAGGGTGCTGAGATTACCGGGGCCAGCCTATATCTGTGTTTGCAGCTGCCAGCGTCATGACTCCCAAGGTGTTTCCTGCCTATTATTAACCAAAGCCTCATTATCTTCCCATGTGAAGCATACATGCGCAGCCAATACCTTTGTGGTCAGCTGTGGTAGAACTCTCATCTACTCCTATGGGTTTTGTTCAGAGGCACAGAACCACAGCCCAAAGCTCCTATCAGCATCTCGGTTGCACCGTGCAAACAGGCCTGTCTCCATGCTCTGTCGGATCAACCCCGGCTCCAGTACGTCTTCAGGGTTCAGAACACTCATTCCGCGTCTCAGCCCACATCTCTGATATGTCATGACGGCAACTCAGGAAACCCTTTGAAGGAAATATAGGTTAAATACACAAGAGGAGCGGATCTTATTAGACTTTACCCAAGAGGGGTGCTGCTATTTGATCTCCACTCTCTTACATAACCAAGAGGAGAAAGCCTTGAATAATCCATGTTTGTTTCGGGAAAGACCATTTTTCCCCAAAACATCCCACCCCGAACTTGGCTGTAATGAACTGTAATGAGATGTGAGACCCTCTCGCAGATTAACAAGCCTATCTATACTGGTTACTATTTAATAAGCTTCCCACACATGCTTTATACTTCTATATTCAGAGGAACATACCAAAGGCGTGTATTAATTTAAACAGGCTGGCACAAAGATAGAGGTTTCAGGCATCCATCGAGGAGCGGTTTGATTCCCAGCTGGGTGTAAGGAAAGTAGAAGATTGGCCTTCCTGCTCATATTAGGCAGATTTAAAGCTGAAGAGATTGTTTTGAGTGTGGCTTGGCTGGTGTGATGCCCAACGTACCCAGAGAGGTATTGGTGTACAGGATGCGGTTGGGACACTTCCATGGTGTCCATGCTCACTGGGCAACCTTCCAGGCTGCGCCTTATTATTCCAGTCTAATTGTGTAAACGCAGCATCCATCCTACACGTGTTGTCTTTCATTATCATGATGTTCTCCCCCAGACTGACATGCATCCAGACAAAAGCATCTTTATTCGCCAGAGCTCTCCTAGGGTTAGTTGTTTCAGAGTACTGCTGTTTTTCCCCGTATTTCTGTGAGGTGTTCTGTGCTTCTGTCTCCATGGGAGAGGACCAGAGTCTGAACGTGCTTTATGAACTGTTCTAGCCTTTTTTCCGATCTTATTCACGGTCCGGGTGCAGTGTTTTACGGATACAATCTGTTTTCTATCTGATATAGCCTAGCTGTGCTTTCAGAGAACAACTATGGGAGGCTGAAGGAAAGCTACCAAGCGACAGCCTGTCTCCCTACATGCAGAACATTTCATGCATCCAGAAATCTTTGGCAGGAAAGTGAGAACCACTTCAAACTGCCCACTGCCCCACACAAATGTGACACACGCATGTTGCTTCCACAAAATACTTTTATTAGTAGAAAATAGAAACTACTTGCACAAGCACATTAAGACCACTGCAATTATAACACTCGAACTGTTTCAAAATCATCAGGGCAAATTAAGAAGTGCTAAAGCGTCCACAAAATAAGCGGCAATTATCCGAATGATCATTGTGGTCTTGAAACTCTTTAGACATCTAGAGGCTGTTCTCGGATCCCAGGCCACTGTGAAGCTAATGGGATGGTGTGCAAGCTGATGAACAGGCTGCACATCTACATAACCACGGCAACCTCCAGCTCACACTGACCCGCTCAAATGCTATTAGACACAAATGGCTTTGCCACCTCCCACACTGCCAGTTACATTATGTACATCTGACCCGGTCCGGGAGGAGCTGTGAGGCCCCCAGCCACTTGAAACAAACTGCTGTCAAACAAAAGAACACAAGCGCAGGTGCAATCCAGTAGTCTTCTTATAAAGAAGGTACAGTTTAGGAACTTTAGACATTCGAGTAAAATAGGAAAGCATGTTCAGTCGACAGACGAAGTATATCAAACCGAGTCCAAATGTGTACAGACTCGTAGTTGAATAAGAATTCTTAAAGCATGATCTCAACATTTACTAACCAAATAAGTGTGCAAACCTTTACCGGATTAAACAATAGGATTTATTCATGCTTCTGAAAGGATTGTGCGCTTTGGAATATAATGGCATAATAGTAAAGTTTAAAAAAAAAAAACTGGAAAGCTGCGTCCTATTGTACACAGGTGACCAGTTGACTGAGAACCAAGAAAGAATGTGGAAAATATCTGCCAATGTTTAATTCACATCCAGACATAATAAAAAGGTAAACGGCATGATGCCCCAACAGTACCAGACCTGACACCAGTCCATTTGGCCCGTTGTCATGGAGGGCACAGTCACATTCCTATCTTCGTTTTATTGCATTTGTGAGCGATGCCTGGGCATTGGGCAACATGCCAGTTCACCGGTCCACGTCTCTCTGCCCGCGGGTCCCCTTGCCAGGGCATGAAACGGGTCCGTCGCGGGCTGCCAGGGCATGACGCCCGGGTCGGGAACCGTCCGCCTGCTGGGGGCGAGCTGGGCTCAGCCATTTGCTCTTCCCGTCCGAGGCGCCGGAGGGAGTGGGTTGGGCCCGGGCGGTGCATCACCAGGTCCCCTCCCCCAACCCGCTCCTCCGAGCCGTGTAACAGACACACATTAAAACAGGACTGCGTTGAAGGCTAACTGTGACCCCTGACCTATCGGGGGACTGCAGGGTGTGTGCATGCTGGATAACATGCTCTCAACATGCTAGTATGCTCCCTGTCAGTCAGAGAGAGACAGGCTGACATAGATTCTGTCACTAAAACAGCCAGTTAGAGAGAGACAATCACATAGAAAGACAGTCAGTCAGTCAGTCCCTATGGTGAGGAATATGAATGATGAAATGGATGGAGAAGCAGACCAGTGATGCTGGATGGGTGATGGAGTCGGGACAAGGGGGTTGTACTATCCCAGGTCTTCCACTACTACACCACTGAAATACCAAGCTGCATAGAATCCCAACTGTTTTATCTCCCTTATGCAACGTCAAATCCTGTGAACTGTCGATGCACTTCATATATGGAGTAAAGATTTTACTTGAGTTAACATTAGCGAAAACCTCACGTTATGCCATAACACCGTTTCAACCTGACGTTATGCCATAACACCATTTCAACCTGACGTTATGCCATAACACCGTTTCAACCTGACGTTATGCCATAACACCGTTTCAACCTGACGTTTCAAAATACAGCCTTGCCCCAGCAACCCTAATACCATGTCAGAAACACTGCATTATGGGACATGAACAACAGATACGTTCCAGACAGACCAGAGCTAACAAAGGTCCTGTCATTGGGTTAATAAAGGGCGTTAATGTAGCTGCTCTGTGTGTGTGGAAGCTCCTGTGTGTGTGGAGGCGGCTCTGTGTGTGTGTGGAGGCAGCTCTGTGTGAGGGTGGAGGCGGCTCTGTGTGTGTGTGTGTGTGTGGAGGCGGCTCTGTGTGTGTGTGTCTGTGTAGAGGCGGCTCTGTGTGTGTGTGGAGGCGGCTCTGTGTGAGTTTGGAGGCGGCTCTGTGTGTGTGTGTGGAGGCCATGCAGAGACAGATGCCCTCATACCCAACCTCAAAGCACTGGCTGTCACGCACAAACCCCACACACACACACCCCAGACAATAAAGATATTTGGGCGCAGGATCCCGTTTCCATGGCAGTGAGGAGGCAGCAGGATGAAAAGCACATCCAGCCCAGTGTGTCAAAGGGTACAGTGTGTGTTTAGTTTTGGATGTGTGTGTGGCTTTTCCTCCCCTGGTTTGTGTGTGAATGTTTGCCTGTGTGTGTGTGGGTGTGTGTGGGTGTGTGTGGGTGTTGGTATAATTATGTAACGTCTGCATGGGTTTGAAGTGAACTGTATGTCTGTGGGTGGGTCTATGTGTTTTATTTCTATACCTAATACATGAAGTCAGTAGTGTGTAGCACAGCACAAGAAACTCCGGGAAAAAGCAACGAGATATAAACAGCCCACTCTCCACATCTCTCAGTCTCTCTCACGGTCTGTCTTTCTGTCTATACCTGCAGTGTGCAGTGCAGATCCAGGATTTAGTTCCGTCTCCAAGCCCAGCGCTCATGTTTACTCATCTAGACGATCCTCTTTGAACAGTTTCAGCAGGAAAGATAATGTACAACAGTTCTTTTTAGGCACAGGCATTTTGTTCCACTATATATATATATATATATATATATATGTGTCATTCTCTACCAGGCATTCCCCCACATTACACACTGACAGGTTCAGGCGGCATGCTTAGGCAAAAATATCAATCACTCTATTAGCTACCAAAAATAAAAATCAGTTATTAAATCAGTTCCAACAACTAGCATATCTAGTGGATGGTTGAAAACTACGATGGCTTATGAAAAGGATTTCCACATATTATTATTGCCTCTCTGAGACAATAATATCAATATTGCTGACCTGCCGAATGGGTAGTTACCAAACGATTGTTAGCAGCTAGACGATTGCTTATCAATTCAAACCTTTGGCAAGGGAAAGGGAATGAACGGGAGGCTATCAGCCAATCCACTCCCCCTGGGAACTCTCAAGGTGATTTACTGACGATTGCTGGGGTATCTGCATTTGTTCCCGCTGCGGTTCCCCTCCCCATTCCGCAGCGCCATCCTTCCTCCCCCGGCTGCGAGGCGCAATCACCGTGGATCCGAGGGGTCGCTCGGGGAACACCCCCCCTTGCCGCAGAACAAACAAAACAGAAATACACAACGGGGTCCTTCCCCACCTCTCACGATTTCCCCTCTCCACCCCCTCCGTCTCCGTCCCTCGCTCCGCCAAAGGGCCAGGTGTGCCCCCCCCCTGGGCCACTACACGTAGTCCTGCAGGCTGTAGCCCGTCTTGTTGTCCAGCGGGGAGAGGGAGCAGTACTGGTGCTGAAGCTGCTCCTGCTGCTGCTGCTGCAGGAGCAGCTTATCAGGCGGCGGCAGGAGGACCATGTCCCGGTGGCCGTGCCTCCTCCCCGAGCACGTCATGCAGAAGATGGACCCCCCCACGAACAGGAAGCCCGCCGACAGGAAGGCCACGTACACGGCCCCGCCGGGCTCGAACTTATTGCTCTCCGGCACGCTGCGGTCCAGGAACTTGGTGATGACCTCGTTGGTGAACCAGGAGGCGGGCACCAGGCACAGGAAGCCGGCGGCGATGAAGCAGCCCCCGCTGGCGATGGCCGCGTGCCTCTTGGAGCGCCGGCCGCCCCCCCAGCGGGTGCACTTGAGCCCCAGCGAGGCCAGGCACAGGCCCATGGCGGCGGTGACGCAGGACAGCACCATGGTGGTGCGGGCCGTCTGCAGGTAGGCGGGGAGCGACAGCACCGAGTACTTCAGGGTGCAGCTGAACATGCCGGTGCTGTACCAGGTGCAGTCCATCCACAGGCCCTGCATCTGGGAGATGGCCGTGATGATGTTGGAGCCCACGTCGGCGCTCACCTTCCAGTTGGGCAGCATGGTGGCCACCGTGGCGCCCATGATGCCCAGCAGCGCCAGGACGAACGCGAAGACCTGCATGCCCGTGGACGCCATCTTCCTCCTGCTGCCGAGGGGGCCCCCTGTCCTCCCGGCACCATCCACTCAGCGAAGGGCCAGGCACCTCTCTCCCCCGCCTCCTCCGTCCGCCGCTCGGCTCAGTCGGCTGGAGGGGATGCGGCTGATAGAGCTGGCGGAGGCCGATCCTCAGCCCCTGCGCTCAGCGCCGGCTGCACTGGACTGGAGAGGAGACAGGAATGAGAAATGGAATTGAGCACGTCTCTCTCTCTCTCTGTCTCTCTCTCCATGCTCACTCACACACACACTCAAGACTTTTATTGCAGGAACAAAGGGGAACGCAAGGCTGGACCGATGCGAGAGCACACAGCCTGTCTGGTAACTGAAATCAGGAAACACTGTATTTTCTGTTGCGCCTGGCTTCCCTGTGTCGACACCGCCAAGGAACTATTAGCGCGCAGGAGAGTGAGTTACTGATATTTGCAACGCTCAATATGTGGACTTCAGCTGCAGTGTCCTCTTCACCTCACTCCGATAAGGTTAACCCACCACAGTGACTTCATTTTAATCCAAGGTAATTTCTGTACTTGTGTATGTGTACTATTTACTTACATA
The DNA here is from genome assembly GCA_016801125.1 of Novumbra hubbsi. Lineage (NCBI taxonomy): Eukaryota > Metazoa > Chordata > Actinopteri > Esociformes > Umbridae > Novumbra > Novumbra hubbsi. The sequence continues at coordinate 11,586 of JACXGK010005803.1, forward strand.
TACAAACTTTAGAATAAGACAGAACATGCATTGCTTTCGTTATTCGTTCGTTTAAGATGCTCACGTACAACTGCCAGCATAGCTTTTTTTTTATCCACCATGTACTGGCTATTATTTCCTCTAGTAATTGTTCGAGGACAGAGAGACGTTACTTATAACTGTTCACAATGTACAGCAAGAGAGAGCAGTGTTGTGATCCTTACCTCGGCTGATGCTGCAGAGATCCTTATGACGCGCCGGTTTGTCCGCGCTGATTTCTGTAAACAGACATGTACGGAAACACGGGATGAGGAGGGGCGAGGAGGATTTTAACCTTACGAACGAATCCATTCATGTCATCCATTTCCTTAGCAACAGTATAGAGGACATCCTAGCCAGTCGTGGACCACACATGCTCACTCCGCGCTTCTAAAGAGGGTGTGCTTTTCTTCCCTTTCAGTGTACGTCACTTGGCTCGTGAGCTGAGATAAAGAATTGTGTGGTGGACTATGTAAGTTCAAAAGCTACGGTAAAACGTGTCACTACTGACACCGCTACTGTTTTTTGTGTGTGAAAACTGTCATCTATGTTTTCCAGCAATGCATTACAATGAATTTTGTTCTTCAATGCACGTGTGACTCATGCTTTATTTCTGCAGCAAATGATGGAGACAAGCAACGGTGTTATTACCGTCCTTCTAAGCGCGCTAGTAGCAAAAGCGCAATCAATCATGACAGCTATTCCATTTGAAAATTGACGTATGTTATTAGATTACTAGGTAGGGGCGGCATTTATCCACATTAGATTGTTTTTCTTATCCACATTTGATTGTTCTTCGTGACAAGCAATATTGATCTTAAACATTGACAATTTGTATGCACTTGGCAACATACTCGACGTACAACAACACAACTGGACATGCAGTTTTTTTTATAACTAGCTAGCAAGCAATTCAGCTTTTGCCTAATGTCAGACAAATACATTTGTGACCTTACCTCCAGTCTCTCATGTTTAAGTTACGGAAATTACATTAACTTTAGAGAATTTTTCTAGCCATTTTGTATTTAACTGAGACACCAACGGTCGAAGACCATGTTGCAGCTTTTCCCCCCAACTTTTGGAATCACAATAACAATTTGCACACTGGGAAATATAATTAAATCAGCGATGTGTTTACCAGCAACTGTCGCCTACACTTAAAACCCTATGTCAGATCTAGCATTTAACTTAATATACCTAATTCATTTGGCAAAAAGACTGCAATACAACCTCGACAATAACCACATAAAGACAAAACCCACAACAAACATAGCAGTGTCTTGTCTCTTTTTACTAGTTTTTCTTTGATTTTTATAACTAGCTATTTATATATGTCAGCAAGTCTATTTGCGGCTCAGAACAATATGGTTGTTTTTACACCCTACTTTGCCAAAATGGACCCTCTATAGAGCGGTCGGCAAACGCTACTACTCAGTGGGAGACCAAACTCACAGCTGCTGCCTCTCCCTCCACCTCCCTCTACAGAGGACCTTTGATAAGGACAGGAGGGACACCCTTGATTGAACAAAAAACAGACCTTGCCAGTAGATGTGATGGCCTCGGATGACCGACGTATTCTTTCCCAAAATGTTGCCGCGTGGGCAAGATCATCATGAACGGCCAGCAACAACAGAATGACCCCTCGTCACCCTCCAATCCTGTAACGACCTAAAGGGTGTTCCGTGATTGATTGATTGGTTTGGTGATTGATCTGTTCGCTTAATTTGGTCCAATGGCCTAACTCTCCTGACCAAGATATGCCCTCTGGGACCATTTTCACCGTAAGACCTTGCATACACAGCGACACACACACACACACACACACACGCTACTATAGTACAACCTGTGGTGGTAGCGCCGATGACCTTCAGGCGTCATACTTTGGGCCCTTGTGGGCTGCTGCAGTAGGTTGACAAATATCCAGGGTTTTTTGCACGTTAGTGGGTTTTCAACAACGGGATCCTACGCATGTGCCGATGTTGTTGGTGTTCCCCTGGGAATACAATGTACTAAATAAATAACAGGGCAGAAGGGTTGGGGTTGAGGGAACTGCCGTTAACATGTACCCAGGGACTGCAGATGTGTGATGCTGTGATGTGTGAAGACATGGCAGGCTATTATAAGCATGGTCCATTTATTTTATTTATTTTATCACCTTACACAGCGAGCTGTCGACGGTGTAGCTCCAAGGGATGACTGGACAGAGAGATTGTCCTTTCCTGAGATGGGGGATTTTTCATTGTTCAATTTGCATATTTATTGTTTGGAGGTGTAATCTCTTTGGGCTAATCATTTTGTAAATGCCTTGTTTTCAACTGCTGCTGTAGGAGGTGTCGTAAGAAGTGCCAGGTTGCTGTCAACACGGTTGTTGTTCCATGTAATGGGCATGTTCATCTCGCAGAACATTGGCAAGCCGTCATGGGTCAGAAGCCACTGTGACGCAATGTGAAATCATCTCGGGTTCATATTGTTTCATCTGCGTGTTCTGCCAGGTGTTTATCAAGTGGTCAGATGTTGGGGTGTTTTATAATACGACTGCTTTGACACCAGAATAGGCACTTCTGTATGTTTAACAGGCTCATTTCCTCCCCCAGTCATCTGTCTCTACTCGTGACCTAATGGAATTCTTCATTTTGCCTAGTTGCATTTTTTCATTTTTACTGCAAGTGTTCCTTGGGAAAAAGATCTCAGAGGGGGAATACGATTGGCATGGATCGTTTGCGCTATCCGCCAGAGGCTGTTTTGAGAGCGTGGGAAGCCTTAGCAGGCAGCGCGGACAGACAGGGCTCCCTCCGGCAGGAGCCGGTAGCTTTAGTGGTGCTGACTGCCTAGTGTCTACATCTCCAGAGTGCCGATCTTGTCCTCTCTTGCTACTGATGCAATGAAGGTTGTCTTTTGAAGGTATTGTTATAATGAATGCATCTCTTCCCCCTCCCTCATAGCTTTTGTTCTTCTTTTACTTTCTGAATTCCCCCAGTGTTGTATTCGATTGTTTCCACTCTCCTCAGAACCTGCAGCCGTTACGTAAGGGGACATTGTGGCTTGTTCAGGTGTTAGCGGCTGGCCACCCCAAGGGCCTCGTCTTGGTTACGCTCAGAGGGAGATGACATCGCACCAATGGGTCGAGAGAAGGGTCAGGGAAAGGCAGTCGATGGCGGATTTGGGCAAAAGGACGAGGGGACTTGCGTCAAACGAGGAAGTGTACCAGAGGAAGTGTACCAGAAGTTCCTGCCGCGCTTTAAGAAAGTTGTACAGATGATATATGGAAAAGGGAAAGTAATAGACGATTTTGTTTTGAAAATGTGTTTGGAGGGATAAACTTCTATGTAAAGCATTCTAAAAAAGATTTAAAGAATTCTAAGTTGAGTTGCATTATTTAGCATTCACAATTAGTTTGTGAGAGGAAACAGACTCAAAGTCACTATTCATGTTGGAAGTCCTTGTTTTAAAACAAAGTTTACAATGGAGAGAGCTGAAGAATGTCTCTGTTGATCCTTATATAACGAGCCGATTTGGAGTAGCGAAATTAATCCAGAAACCATGAGGGGTTGTGATTACCGTGTTCCTGCCTTAAAAAGCATGTTCATTACCACATTAAGCCCCATTTCCATTCCAATCATCCCAGTGTCATCCACCCAGCACTCCGCTGTGTACGATGCATTCTACTTGAGAGGCTGGAGGTTGACGAATGACCGTGTGGGCCGCTGACAGATATTAGGGTTGTCCCCGGGGGGAATATGTCCGTGTTGGTGTCCCAGTCCTCCGTCTCCCACCAAACTATTTCAGTGGGCACATTTTACAAAGCGCTGAAATGCAATTTAGGAGGTGGTGCCACGTGATTTAAGATGGCCGTTTCTTGCGTGTTAAGGTTATCAGAGGATGAGTTACGGCACAAGGGGGATATATTACAGCAGAGCACCTAGTGAAGGCATGTAGTGGGCCCTTCATAAATCTCGAGGCAAAGTGAGTTGGACAGGCCTATGGCGGAAAGGCTGCTGCCCGTATAGTCTGAATATTGACTTCTCTCTGCTCCTCTTAAATCATCAAGTGAGGAATATAAATGGCCTAATTACTACAGGAGAGTGAAAATAAAGGCTTTCTTTTCTATTACCTCTCCAGACCAGATGGTGGGTTGATGCAAAAAACCCTCTGGGGGAGGGGAGAGGGGTTTGCTCTGCCAGGCAGACTGCAGTGCCAGGGTGTGGGACAAACCCCCCCCTCTTCATTACCCCTAGCATGTCAAGGTGGCAGGTGGAAGAATGTCTTTCCCTAATGTCAGCCTCGTTCTTGCACGTTTGTGGCGGATGAGTCAATCTCTCATGATGGCTCCCGTCACAGTTGCCCTTTACAGCCTCCGTATCACCGGCCGCCCTCCTTCCTGCCGGAAGACTACTGTAACTGGTGTCCCAAACCCTTCCCTCCTCCGGGAGCGATCAGTGAAGTGAGTCGGCTGTACTAGTCTCTGGCATAAACAACGTAGCTGGCAGGTCCGTCAACTGGTGCCACTGCAGGAGAACCGGCCGGCAGACCCGATGAGTTAGTAGTCTGTGGGTCCACAAGCCCAGCCAGACGCCGCACCACTATTCCCTTCTACACGGTGCCGGGTGGGGTAATCTAAACGGATCATTCTGTCGCCTCCGTCACGTCTTCGTACCCCTAATTGTTCTCCGCGCCTCCTCCCGTAGCCCGGAATAACAAAAGGGAGCTAGAGCGGGGGGAGGGGGGCACCCAGACGCGGAGGGAGCCTGCAGGAGGTTCCCCGGGGGGCCAGGTGGTGTCGCCGGGGGGAGCTCAGCTGTAAATGAAACACCCACGTACCTGTGTTGGCCTTCCATCCGCTCTGTATCCCGTGCCTCTCGTTGGATCCTGTCGCACACACCTTTCGTAGGCGTTCGTGTGCCGTCTTCTTGTGGCAGAACTGTGGAGTTCTTCTGCCCTGTGTGATGCCGTTGTCTCGGAATTCAGCCTCCGCTGCTGCCCAGAGCCAGTCAGTCGGTTAATCAGTCAGTCTTGTTGTCATTCAGTACAGAAACCAGGTTATTAGCAGGTGAAACCAGGCAGCCAGACAGCGTACAATGTTCCGCTCTGTTACTCAGTGTTTCGCCGGTGTTGCTGTGTCATAGCTCCACTTCTCAGACCGACTGTGTTGTAGGTCCAGCTCCTGATCTGGGGGAAGACGGGTGAGGAAGGGGGTCTCCGCATTAGACCTCCCTGGGAGAGTCATGTAAGAGGGAGGGAGGCATCTTTGCTTTCCAACAACAGGTCTGCCAGAAGTGTTGTCGTCCTTTTTGCCCGGTGCTCTGCTCCTTCATTACCCTCGGTGGGAGGAGGAGCGACAGGCAGGGAGCAACCGAATGAACGAGAGGGGAGATAGGGAGAGAGGTGGAGGGAGTTTGGGAGGAGGAGAAAGAGATCTGAATAAGCTCTGCTGAGTCTGTCCCAGTTGCATCAACAGTTTGTCATCTCAGCTTGGCTCTGACAGCGGGATCGGGAGACAGAGGGGCACGGGGAGGTGGAACCTCAGCGACCATCCATACCAGCCCCACCCTACCGCACACGCCAGTGGAACCAAACACCGCCTGGGGTAGACGAGGGAGAAAACGTGTTTGAACACGTCACCTCTGGTCTCGTCAGGCCGCGGCTGAGTGGCGGTGTGACAGGAAGAGGGCGGGCTTTCTGTTCCTTTGCACAGGTGTTACTGTGGCAACCGGAACTGGCTTACCATCCAAGGCGTGCTACGTCACCTGTCCCCCTCCACCCCTCTCGTTTCCCTCGCCCACATTCTCTTTACCTCCATGAGTAGATCCTTTTCGGCGCTCCATTTTAACCCCTGCTGCTTATGTTTGGTGTGTGTGTGTGCGTGTGTGTGCGCGCGCGCGCGCATTTAGGTGGATGTGGGGGTGGTGCACTTCACCCCTCTGGCTCAGCCCCAGATCCAGCAGCCATTCAAGCTGGTGGAAAAAGTAGTCAGGAATGTCTTCCAATTCCGGAGGAAGCACTGCCACAAAGGAATCGAGTAAGCAATATTTCTACACCTCCTGCTATGGGACATACTCTGAAGCCCGCCTCCCCCCAATTTCTTCAATGTGACTCTTTCTCCCTCCAAATTCCTCCTTTTCCCTCAGCTGCGAAGCCTCTCTTTTGATATATGAAGCTCTTATTTCATCGATGACCAGCCCTTGAGAAAGCGCCTCCTCCTTGAAGGGTGGTAAGGAGTGTACGTAGGCAGGATGTAGGGCCTGGATAACAGGAGAATATAGCGGCAATTATGAGTCATCGGGGTGTCATAGGAAGACAAGGAAGGATAACTTACGTAACTGCAGCTTTAACAGCTTGTGAAGGAGCTATCTGGCACTGAAGCGCTAAGCAGGCATCTGTACTATGTATGTGGATGCTGGGCTGGTCTGTCAAGCTCTTTAAGTGTCTTAACTCTATGTGAAGACCTGTGTTGTTGGTGAGGGCATATGGTCCTATAGTCTCTGGTCCAGTAGTCTTCACATTTCTGAATAGAAAATATATCCTCATCAGATGGAATTTGACTTTATCTTCAATAGGCGGGTGGCCCAATGGAATCAGAGGTTTTTCCTTTTCATTCTAAGATCTACAGCTGTGTCTACTTATTTAGCACAGTAACATTACTTATTCACACACCTTATGGTGGCATTTTGTTTTCATTTTAATTCCCTCTTCTGTTGTCTTCTATTTGGACAAACATTGCTGAAGGAGGTGGCTAATATTGCCCGTGTATGTCATGATGGACTTGGACTCCAGCCGACACTGTGACACTTCTGTTCCCAGAATGCTGTTCCCGGAGGCCCGGAGGCCGGAGCTGGCTGAGGTGATGATGCGTGAGGCAGACGTTGATCCCACCCTTCGACCCACGGAGCTGTCCATCACCGACTTCAGGGCACTGGCAGACGCGTACAGCCGCCTCTGCTCTGAGGACCAGGACCTCCTCACCTACGACTTCAGGGAGGAGCTCCGACTCAAACACCTCCACAGGCGAACTCGTCTGCCGGAGAGAGGTGCTGAAAGGGCGTAGTGGAGGAGGCGGCCAATGTTCTGTTGGGGATGCGAGGGACAACAGATTGCTCTTAGTGCTGACATTTCCACCTGGCGCACGCATGCATTTTTAAACACCCTCCTTTGGTCTCCTGGAGGCGCCGGGTGAGAGACTGTGAATACTGGAGAGGATAGAGGGAGTGTGGGAGGGAGGAAGCAACACCCCCCAGTTCCAAACGGCACTTGTTAAAAGCTAGTGTGACTGAGCTCTGCACTGCCTTCTTATTTCAGCCACTCTGGGTTTTGGACCATTGTACTGATGCAAGTTCAGTCTTCTGTTAATGTTTTCCTTCATGTTAGTCTGGGCTTCTTGGAAGATGTTGAAGCATTTCCTGTTCAGCTCTGGGGCTCGGTGGCACAAGCTGTACTCTGTAGCCTGCCTGTGGTCGGGAATCGGTTCCATTTTTAGATGATTCGTCACAGAGTGGAATGATGTTTTTGCGAATTGCTTGGAAATATCTTTGCAACTCCTCAAACTCCTGGGCAACAATAATCTTCTTGGCATATTACTACACACCAAATGGTTGAAATATACGTTATCTTTATGGAACATTTGACTATCCCAAATTACACCATAACTATAGTGGCACTTTGTATATTTCTTCACCACAATAAATGTACCACTTGTTGGATTCAGACAGTATTTTGCAACGCGAACGAGGAGACATATATTTTTAGACGTTTAACAGAAAAAACAACTTATGTTTAAAGCAAGGTCAAAAAACTGGGTTGCTTCAGACAATAGCTAAAATGGTATATTTATACATTACAAAAAAAATTATTTTAACTTCCATAAACCTACAATAACCAATGCTAAATAGTTTTTATCTAAATTATTATTTCTAGTCAACTTGTTCCTAATTGGCTCTTACAATAACCATAATCTCAGTTTAATCGGTTTTGAAATGCTTTAAGTGATAGCACAACGTTACGGTTTCATGAATGTTTCTGGGATGTTCATTCCATCAGCGGTATGAAAGATGACAATAGGATGCATGTTTCCTTCTCTACTCCGTCACCTGATTACCTACATCATTGAGGGTGGATTTTGCTCCACTATTTGAGAACAAGGATTCTTTATGACAGCTCATCAACAAGGACGAGCAAACGTAGCTTTGGGATAGAGCAGGAAATAAAATCAACTTTCATCTTCCCTGTGCTTTACCTGTCAATAAGGGAGGAATGTACATTCTCAAAGATAGACTGGGGCAGCTTTGAAACACAACTGGATAAAACAAGCGCTCACAGATAAAAATGTTTATTTATAAAACAGTTCCATAAGAAAAGGGGTGTTGTTTCACATTCATTGGTATAGTAGCATTAAAGGCTTGTCTACACTTCAGTTGAGATGCCAAACAGAAGGGAATGTGGTGGTGAAATGATAGAGATGATCTCTTCCCAGTATCTTTAAGATGCAAAATAAGTAACTCCATAGAAATATCCCCAAACCACTGTATATTATTTTTAACTCCAAGTAACAGCTGTTTCTACCTGGTCAATGTCAAGTGTGTGTAACAATATAAAAGATTCAAATGAAGTTACAGTACAACTAATCTTTAGAAATGTCATGTACACAACAAGGGGAGGAAACATCAGGTAGTGCTGCAGCAGCCTGGACAAGCTGACAACAGGATTTGGATTCAATCAAGCTGTTTTTATTTAAACAATGTGTACACTGAAAGCTACACTGCTGAAGGCTGAGAGCCATAATCATATTCAATATACTGGGAATATTATCTGAAATTGGGTAAAAAAAAATAGTTTTTTTTAATTCTTCAAGCCATAACCCAATATTTTGCAAAGCAATAAAAAAATTAAAACTATCAATAAATAAGCATTTCTTTAAAAACTAAATCCCATGATATACAAATATAGGCAAACAGTGTTGTTTAGTGCACAAAATACAGCAAGGCAGTCCCAACATCTATGCCTGTTCCCGGTGTCTTCATCTGGCCAAACAAAAACGTCCTTCAACAGAAGCAAAACGGAGCAAAACATGGAAGGACTGTGTCATCAAGCAGTCTCTATTGGACAAAATTCAAGTAGGTCCCTCTCCGGTTGCTTCTGTGGAAGTGACGTTCGAAGGAACACAACCGTGTCCTGTTCGTAATTCCAACAGAGAAAGTCTGAATGTATGAAGAACCCTGTAGTCTCAACAGTCTACAGTGGAATCCTCGCCTCCTTTTGTGGACAAGACTGTAGCAGTCTATCCATACTAATACTCTCCTGTGTGATCCAGAGGAGACCAGGTGGTTTATATGGGTGGGCCCAGGGTGGGGTCAGGTGGGGTGGAGGCGGAGCATACGTGTGCATCAGTGCTCAGCAGATTGATCGCAGTCATTAACAGGGACAGAGTCACCTCGCCTCTCCAGGGAGAAGAAAAGGTAGCTGAGCAAAAGGCAGCTCATTATTCTGTCCTTTACACCTGCATAGCTGAGGAGGTGGGATCTGCTCTCTGACAGGAACACGGTTCAACATCAGAGCTGAGGCCGATCTGAACCCTGTGAAGCCTGGGCCAGGGGGCAGACGGCTCTTTGCAGTGCTTTGGTTCCTCTCCTTGCGTCACTGGCCCAACGAGGAGTCGGGGGCACTGCGCGTGCCTGTAGGGCTGTAGAAACAGTCCTCGTTGACCGCGGAGGTGAGACTCTGTACACTGAAATCTCTCCCCAGCAAAGCGTTGAGGTCCACGGCCGCCGAGTCCGCCTGGCTGTCCAGGGAGCGACTCCGCCGCTGGGTTCTGCCGGCTTTGCCCTTCACGGTGCAGACGTGGGCGGGGCCTGCCTTGGGCCAGCTCCCCGGGGTGTCCACCTCCACTCCCTCTGGCTGCACCCGGGGGGCTGGTGACGAGGAGGACACCGCCTCCTCGGTCAGCCTCAGTCTGGCGAACTGGGCTTCGATGGCGCTCCCCGGGGGACCTCCCCGCTCCTCCTTGCGCCCCCCGGCCTCACTGAACTCATCGTCCTCCTCGTCGCTCAGTATGTCCGACTCTTTCACGGAGCCGGAGCCAGAGGGGCGCTGGCCACGCAGGGAGCCCCGGGACCAAGCCTGTCGGTGGGGCGTTGTCTTGGGATCACCTGGGGAAGCTCCAGAGGAGCTGTGGGTGCGACCGCTCAGGCTGCCCTCGTCCGAGTCAGGCTGGCCGGGCTTCGGTGCGTCGGACGGGGTGGGGAGACCCGGAGGGGGCTGCTTACACTGCCAGGAGGCTCTGGATGAACCTGGGGGGTGGAGGAGAGCGACAGGGAGAGCAGCCAATTGAGCGATATGCTCCGTAACGTCCGGGCCCAATCGCCACGGCGCGGAGAGACGGAAAGCAAAGCTGCGTTATTCATGAAGGGACGGTACTCACCTATCCTGGCAGACGAGGGCAGGGTCCCGCGTAGAGGCGTGAGGCGCTCTTTGCACCCCCGTTCGGCCGGCAACATATTCCGCCTGACGCTATCCCGAAGAATGGAGCGGATGACCTTGATGAGGGGGACCTTGCTCTCCGGGACACTGTGGAGGGAGGCGGCAGGAGTCTTCATTAGTAACCAAGCTCTGAGAGGGCCAATGGGAGGGGCCAGCCAGCCCATCCCACCACCCACGGCCCAATCAGCCCTCTGGCCTTGTAAAGGGCCGCCTGTGATTAAGAGCAGCATAATGAATGGCCCTAACGGACCAGAGATATGGATCCACGATGGGCAGATCTGTTACCTGCTACACAGCTGGAAGACCGTCTCAGGTCGTCCTTCCAGTTCAGACTTGGTATGTATCAATTCCCAGATGCAGTTTGTCTCTGAGCCTGGGAGCATAGAAGAAGATCCTTTGAATTAAAACATCTAAATATGGTTTGAAAACACCCAACAGAATGTGATGTCTGCTAATTAATTAGAGCCGGAAGGATATGTGTGTGTGTGTGTGTAACCTGTAGCTGTGTGTGTGTGTGTGTCTAACCTGTAGCGGTGCCCAGTCGGACCTGCAATGCAGAGAATGGGATAAGCCTCCGAAACTTGAAGGGGTCTAAGTCTCCGTGGGAGTGGGCAGAGCGAGGGGCGTTCTTCATGTGCACACACACGCACACACACACACACACACAGGGGAGAGGAAGAGAGAGCGGTTAGGCTCTGCTAGCATCAAAGGGACCCAGTAAATGAAAGCGATAGAGGACCCACCATCTTCTTCTTCAGTTTGTTGCTCTCCTGGTAGACAAGTATCACTGCCTTCTTGAACACTGATGAGAAACACCACAAAGAATGCACACATGAAATCCATCCGGTCAGAAGCCTCTTAGACCTGAGCACACAGCATTTGGGCACTGCAGTACACCCATACAACCCCAAATGGTGCTGGCGCTACACTAAGCAGTATTATTAACATTTCGGTACGAGACTTTGATCTGCCAGCTACTAATTCCATGGGTGTTGTGTTTACATGTGTTTGTCTGAAGCCTGTGGACGCAGCATTTCAAATGGAATGGGAACCTAGACAGAGGCGGTTCAGCCAATCTCTTTTCTCCGTGATGCTTTTCAGAGGCTTTCTGTAACTTACCAAACACGGTCAGCTCCGGCTCCCTTCTCATGCGCCCCAGCGAGGGGTGAGGGTTGAGCCAGACCACGGAGGAATGCATGAGGAACTCTCCCATGGAAAGCTCCGTGACCTGGGAGAGAGGAAATGGGAGGCACATGCTGATGCTGAGGGTCTAGGAGCAGTCAGACAACACACACACACACGCAACTGCTCTCTATGGTGACTGTTGAAGACCTACAGGGAAGCTTGGCTAGGTAGAGACGCATCACCACGTTTACATGAGTAGACTGGATGGAAGATGTGAGAGTGATGAAAGCAGCTGTAAGGGAGGCAGAGGGCCCTGCGGTACGGTTACCTCCTTGGCGTGGCTACTCTGCTCCGCCACCAGCTGGTCAAACACAGATCCATAGTCCTCATAGATCTTCTGCATCTCATTGATGTGACTGGCCACCTTCTCCATGGCCTTCAGGGCCTCTGTGGGTTGGGGCAGGGGGGGGGGGTTAGTGTGTGTGTGGTGTGTTGTGTATGTGAGAGGTGTGTATGTTGCTCGCACCAGTCAGGTGATAGTGCTCCTCGCTGTCTGTGTCGGTGAGGGACACCAGCTCTCTAAGCAGCAGGGGATACTTCAACACCCTCTGGACCGGCTTGATCAGGTAGGACTCCAAGGTGGAGGAATGCTGGTTCGTAGGGTTCTTGGCATCCAGGAATTCCTTGAAGGCCCGGTCAGTCTTAGCTGCAGACAATAGACAGACAGCGAGGAGGAGTCACAGCACTGTATCCTGGTGCAATAGTGGCTGGCCACAGGGGGGCAGTATTGACTACCAGCGTGACCACTGCAGTAAAATGGCCACACTGCAGTTAGGTGATAGCAAACCATGGTTTGGACATGATCCTGCCACTCCATTCAAAAGCGTCACTGCAGTGATTTTCATTCCCGGCGTATAAATAGATTAAATATACGTGACACAACCGTACAATCAAGAAATACCGGTGTCAACGTGGAAAAGTCGGAAAACACGTTGAGTTTATTTTCTTTGGAGATACAGTGTTTGTATTCCTTACCACTTGACCGTCATTCTGAGTGGAAAGCCTACAGCTTTGGTGACAGCACTCTGAGCCTCAGACAGCCCATTCACACAGTAATTGGCGGGCAATTAATGAGTAAACACAAAAAGTGTGTAAACAGCGAGAACCCGGCCCGAGGCGGAGCAAGAACGTGTCATTTCCAGAACCGCTGACAGACACCCATGAATGGCCATGTTGCACTGGGAATCACCGTGCTCTGCACACTGTAACAGGAGTGTTGTACCAACTACTATGTTTACGGTGCTGCATCCAACCCCTGGTTCATTCGGATTCATCAAAGACTGTTGTGGAACGGGGAGAGCCGCTTGCCAGGTTCTCCCCGCGCCATTAAAGCTCAATTTCGTTACCTGCTTCTAAGAATTCGGCGTGGAATCTTGTAATGAGAAGAATTTAAGAGGCACATGGGTGCAATTTCCCGCCCCTGGCATGCGAGCACCTCCTCGGGCTTCATTCATTCGGCGCTGGGCAGCGCGCCCGAATGCAGGAGCCGGCCAACTTTGCAGGCATAAATTAAGTTCAACATTTACAATCAATCATCTATACAGGGACACTCAAAATTACTAGCACTCTCCTGTCAGCATTTAATGCACTTTCTCTCGTTAGAGACCAGCTTTAGTTGGTCAATGGGAGACATCAGCTAGACCTGGCACATTTCTTGTATGGCAACCCAAAACCCTGGTTCCGGCTGAACCCCACACCACGCCCCTACACCACTTTTTACAGCAAGTCCGTGTAAAAATAAAAAATAAATAGTTATGGGCATTCCGAGGATTTTCAGTGAACCACCTTGTGTGGCTATGTTCACCAAGAAGCTGGCTACCAAATGGCTCTTTGTTCTAAGCTACTAAAAATAGAACCAGAACCTGGAACCAGAAAACTAATATCTGATCCATGATAGAAGGTAGGCTACCATTACGTCAGATGCACATTGAAATAGGCATTAAACCTTTGGATAGATCCCCTGCTTAAAACAGGACATTTTACTGAATTTTCATCATAGAGTAAAAATTTAAAACAGTGTGGGACAGTGGTGTTTAGAGGGTGGTGTTTAGAGTGTGGGGCAGTGGTGTTGATCAGATGATTAATCCATCTCAATAAATGAGCTTTGCCTTTTTGTCAGTAACACTTGACAGTGGAAGGACCTCCTAATAGGTCTGTTAGTGAAGTCAGAGACAATGATTGGTTGGACCAGAACCAGGACTTGTGGGTTCAATCACATCTAGTGTAAGTAGCTTGATACTCTTAAGTCATTTTAAGATGATTCGATTGGTGATGATCATCTAATTGACCGCAATCTCAGACAAAAAATTGCAACAGAAGTTTTAGAGGCTTTTCAAGTTAAGTTTATATAAAAGAGAACATATGAGGTTCAGACTGATTGAGGGAATATGAGGAGAAGGGGCTGAAGTAAAGTAGAATTGCATCACTTCACCACATCACTTTTACCAAGCGAGTACTTCCACTCATAGACATTTTATAGGAGTACATTATTGATGCTGGACCCTGGGAGCCTAGTCAAGCATGTCATTTACATAGAGTGCTAGGGAGAGTAGAAATGACGAAATGGAGGTGCAAGAAGGTATTTTGGAGCTTGTTAGGAGTAGAGCCTTTCTTTTGAACAATTACAATTTCTAATTTGAGAAATCTGTGCACGGGGGCAAAATATACTTGGGTCCTCTTACATCACAGCTCCAGTTTATTTTAACTTAACTAATTATTGCCCTAGTAGTGGAGATGACTATATTTAAGTGTGTAGCGTTTGGGTTTTATAGTCACTGCCTAATTAATAAGTCAATCACTTATCACTGCCGAATTAAGGTCAATCACCTTTTGTGTCACTTCGGTTGTGTGTTCTCTCACCTTCTCCAAGTTAACAGATGAAGGAAGTTTCACCTCAATTTGGTACCCAGAACCAGAAGGTCATAGATAACCAAGATAAAACTGAGATTATTGTATTTGGCAGCACAAACAACAGAACAAGTAATATTAAAGAGCCTGATTCTCACGCCCTAAAGACCAGAGACCGAGTGCGTAATCTTGGTGTTCTAATAGACTCTGACCTCACGTCAAATCAAAACGGTCACCAAAGCAGCTTTCTATAATCTTAAAATTATAGCTAGAATCAAGGGCTTGCTGTCCTGCAAAGACCAAGAAAAGCTTATCCATGCTTTTATCTCTAGTAGAGTTGACTACTGTGATGGGCACTTAGGTGGACTTCCCAAAAAGACTATCAAAAAGCTGCAGCCAGAATGCTAACTGGGACCAAGAGAACAAAACACATTTCTCTGGTTCTTAAATCTTTGCATTGGCTTCCAGTCAGTTATAGAATAGACTTTAAGGTGATGCTTTTAGTCTATAACTCACTGAATGTTTAGGGCCTGAATACTTCTTGGATATGTTTGAAGAATATAAACCAAGCAGGCCTCTAACATCTATGAATTCAGGTCAGCTAGTAGAGCCCAGAGTCCAAACTAAATATTGCAAAGCGGCATTTAGTAGCCATGCGGCACACAACTAGAACAAGATACCAGAAGATCTTCGACATGCCCCACACCTATCCATTTTTAAATCTGGTTTAAAAACACTTCTGTTTTCACGTGCCTATGACTGAGGGCTTGACCTCACTATGTGCCCTATAGCTTTAAAAGCCACATGGATGCCCTATGCCAGACTTAAATTTTCATAACTTTTTTCTTTAAGAGCTGAAAGCAAAATATTTACATTTTTCACAAATATTTTCCACACATTATTTTCCACACATGGACATAATTTCAATTTAATTTGGAAAATTAAATACCAAAGAAAACAATGTATATAATGTATACCTTTTTAATCAAATTTTTGAATTTTAAATAGCGAATTAGAAAACCCTTTTGCAATTATGTTATCTGAAAACTGTTTTGCAGATTAAAGAAGCAATTAAACTGACCTTCATTGGTCTAGTTGAGTATATGGAACATCAGCAATTGTTTGTTAGATTACAGGCTCAAAATGGTCAGAAACTACAAGAGTTCTTCGGAAAACTCTTATAAAACAAATATTTTAGAGTGTAGTTGAGGTGTCGTTGATGCCATCTGTCAAGCATGGTGGAGGCAATGTGATGGTCTGGGGGTGCTTTGGTTGTGGAAGTGTGAGATTTGTACAGGGTAAAAATAAATGTATCACTTCATTTTGCAACACCACGCAGACCTGTGGATGGTGCTTCATTGAAGTCAATTTTCTCCAACAAATTGACACCTAGAATGCCAAAGGTCTGCAAGATTGTAATTGCAGCAAATGGAGGATTATTTGACATAAGTAATTATTATTTTAATTAAAAGTTATTATTTCTAACCGTGTCAGTGACCATGTTTCCTATTCATTGTGCTATATTTCCAGTTAAAACTAATAATGTAAGCTGTCATGGAAAACAAGGACATTTCTATTTGACGCCAAACTTTCAAACTAGTGTATACACAGATTTAGAATTATGTTCTCTTCGGTCAGCCTTACAGTAGACATATGTGACTGCATGATTCAACACAACAACCTCCAGGGTTAATACAAAATTGTTAGAAAGCGCCATCTGATTTGTGGGTTGTAAACATTTCTTAATTTCCACCTCAGCTTATGTTTTTGTGGGTCTGACCTTATGCAGGACATTAGGTTGAGGATTTGGAGTAGAAGGAAAAA
This sequence comes from Novumbra hubbsi, assembly GCA_016801125.1. NCBI lineage: Eukaryota > Metazoa > Chordata > Actinopteri > Esociformes > Umbridae > Novumbra > Novumbra hubbsi. The sequence goes on from JACXGK010005803.1 coordinate 27,927, forward strand.
ACATACCTCTCTCCAGGACTTTCTGGACCTTGATGTGGTTGGCACAGAACCCACTGTAGAGCTTAAAATGATCTGCATAGTACAGGAAGGCTCTACCCAGAGAGAACAGAAGCTTCTGGAACCAGAGAGACACAAGGGAGAGTGTCAGCATGTAAAAACGATGAGACAAAGACAACATGTAAAGTTGTGACCTGCCCACTGTCAACTCCCATGTACGAGGATGTTGTTTGAAGAGCTACCTCTAACCTTGGATCACAAAATCAATATTTAATGTCACTGACGTAAAACAGCCATCTCTCCAACAATTAACATCCCAATGAGCCACAGGAAACTCAGTACATTACGTTGCTCTGAATAAGAGCAACATTTAAACGATTTAAACGCCACCAATGAGACCATAGTAATGCAGCTGGAATGTGTAGGTGTATACGTTTGGCCCACTGGTCGATATGCCTAACTGTATTTTGTCTCAATTGTGTTATCCAAGTCTTTTAAAGAAAACATCTGATTGCATGTAGGTGCATTCCAGCTGCTGCACCTTAAACTGCACCGGTGTCTCCAACATGCTGAAGTCAGGGGAGGAGGCGATTCTCTCCTCCAGTGTTTGCAGAAAGACCCTCTGGAAGTCCAGCATCTCTGGCAGGCTGCCAAACAGACTATCCATCTGTAGACATAGGGGAGGGGAGACTGAACAGTGAGACAGGCGTCTCTTTACAGCAGTCAGTCCGTCGTTAACAGCCTCGCTGATGTCTCAGGTGGAGAGGCACTTAGGAGAAGCTAGCCTCTTACTCTTCCCATCTTTAATACAATCTCTCCATCTGTCTCTTCCTCGCTCCCCCCCACCCCCCTCTCCCACGCCATCATTAAAAGGTTTTCAGGGTGTCTTGCTCTCTTGTCCAATGTGTGCTTAGGCACATTTGAGTGTCTGGCAATGGGGTTTTAATCATCCTGGTCCTCGGTGGGTATCGATGGATCTCTCCTATGAGAGCGTTGTTTCGAGACCAGGGTCAGGTTGAGTTGACATCAGCGTTCACTAGCCTAGCAGAATAAAGCTACGCTAAATTCATTAGCATTCCCAGCCATAGCCTTGCCGGCTGTGACGAGGAACGGATACACAAGGTACTAATCCTAATATGAGAAGACTCAATCATGCATCGATTTATAATGGGAACACTAAAATAAATACAATGGGTGACAAATAGATCATTTAAACCGTTTTTTCCCTAAGATAATCTTAAAAAAAAAAAGAACTGGGGACTTAAAAAGGAGAAGAATAAAGTAGTCCCCACCCTCCCATGGGCTCCTCCCCTACCTCGTCCATGGTGAGGAAGGTCTCATTCTGCAGAGGCTTCAGGTAGATCTCAAACAGGCAGCTCAGATCCTGGAGGAGGAACACAAAGGGAGATAAATCGTACCACACAGGTGCCAGTCGCGTACACGTCAACCGATCAGTATCAGCGGTTACTCCACCCACAGCCGGAGCACCTCACGATGTTTCCACGTGGCTGCGGCATTATTAGGGCATAACTGGGCTGGTCACTTTAGGCTGATATATGGCCCGGCCGTACGGCGAACACAGCACAACACAGACAAATGGTTACAGCCCAAGCAGAGGAGGCTCCGGCAAATCACCCACCCATTGTCACCAGGGGAGAGCAAAAGCGAGGGTGAGGGAAGAGGCAGCGCGTGATGGAGGGCTGTGGGATGATCAGCCTCTGACAGGCATTACGAGGCGGCGATCACGACAGCGGCTCTTTACACATCCTCTGAGTAAAGGGCCGACATGGAACGCTTGAGGCGAACATGGCGTCTGAATGATGAGCCCGTGTGTAGCTGAGCAGAGACAATAAAGCTGGCCGCAGCTCAGCGGTGGATAGGTGTCGCTACCCACGATGCCATGCAAGCAGACCGTGACTAACGGCGCATTCTGTCAATATCCTTTCCCGCACGCTGTCTATCCAGCCGGGCGGGGGGGGGTGCTGAACGCACTGGATCAGCCGCTAGATAACACGGACCGGTACCTTGACGTAGGACTTCTCCGTGTCCACCAGCTCCTGGATGACCTTGCGGAGCCTCTCGGTGGGACTCATGTGCCGGGGGCAGGGTCTGAGCAGGGTCGGGTTGGCCCCTGGGTGCGGGGGGGCTTTGTGACCCTCCATCAAGCCTTCCGTGCCCTCCTGGAAGGTGTGGTACAGCGTGCACACAGTGTCCACGCTCTGCAGGGGGCAGCAGAGAGAGGCAGGCTAAACAACCCCAGAGTACAAGGTTCAGACTTTTGCCTACTTAACCAGATAAGACGAATGTCAATTAAAAACTAGAGCTGTATTGATCAACATAATACGCTGACAACAGAGTCCACGAAGCTAAACCCCAGCTAAACCCCAGCTAGGAGCTAACTTGAACGGTGAATACCAGATCAGACGTGCTTGCTGCTGCCATTGGCTCTGCAGTGCCTGTACTGCAGAAAAAGGCGCTCTGGGGAGCTTTCACCCTTCCTAGCAAAACAGCTGCTCAGCACTATCTACGTGTGTGTGAGTGTGTGTGTGTGTGTGTGTGTGTTTGTTTGGGCGTTTGCATATGTGAGAAAGTGTGTATTTGAATGTGAGAGCGGAAATGTGTGAGAGACGGATCGTTAAAAGCAAGCAAGTCCCAAAGCATCAATATTGCAACAGCAACTGCGCACAGACACACGCGACATATCAATAGACAGTAAAACACGGCTGCAGGACCCAGAGCGTGTCTACAGCCGTGCTGCGACACCAAGCTAAGGCTACACCACTTCAAATCAGGACCCCTATTAAGCCAGCAGCTCATAATCAAATAGCTAATTATAGCATGGCTACACAGGAGACAGGCTCCCAAAGCGGCTTCAATACTAATCTGCAGAGCGGACGGAGAACCCACTGGGCCGCGGGGTTTGAGTGGTACTGCCAGGGCACCGCTCTGGGGCCCATGGAGAAGTGGAGGATTCATGGCACAGGGCTTTCTGATTGGACCACCCAGCCAGACCGGCTGTCTCGTAGATGAATGATTATTAGACATAGAACTGGCAGCCTACAGGGCAGAGGAGAGCCCAGCTGTCTACTGTCGACTCACAGCAGAGAACCCGCACTCACACAGAACTGGGGCTCGTTTCACCCGCACATTAACGCAGACGAGCGGGGCTCGTTTCATCCGCACTCACACAGAACTGGGGCTCGTTTCACCGGCACTCACACAGACGAGCGGGGCTCGTTTCACCCGCACTCACACAGAACTGGGGCTTGTTTCACCCGCACTCACACAGAACAGGCGCTCGTTTCACCCGCACATTAACGCAGACGAGCGGGGCTCGTTTCACCCGCACTAACACAGACGAGCGGGGCTCGTTTCACTCGCACACTAACACAGACGAGCGGGGCTCGTTTCACCCGCACACTAACACAGACGAGCGGGGCTCGTTTCACCCGCACACTAACACAGACGAGCGGGGCTCGTTTCACCCGCACA